>JAXIVD010012062.1:0-10080 GCA_036785275.1 Cancer borealis
GAGAGAGAGAGAGAGAGAGAGAGAGAGAGAGAGAGAGAGAGATTAATTAAGACGCCCATTTTATTTAAAAAATTCCTTCAATTCACTTTTCAGCTTTTTTTACGAATTCTTATTCCTATGATTAACTTCTATTTTGGTAAATGTTCAATATTATAATTTATATGAAACCCGAGTAGTAAGATTTTATCCTAATCCATAAAAGTGTTGCAAATCTGCCGTGAATCCTTAGGCTTTGGTCCTAAGTCCTACAAACTTGTCTTAACGGGGAGGCCTAAGCCACGCCTGGTCTGTAGGTGGAGATACATAATCCAAAACCAGACTCACACCTTAGGTCTCGGAAGCCTTTTTATTTTTATGTATATATATTCAATTTTTTTTTTTTTTTTTTTTTTGTAGCAGGAGCAACATTTGTATATGAATCTTAGTTATCTTTAGGAAAATACGACTTAATTCTACGATGTTTAGAAAATATTGACAATAAGCGATGTGGTTTTTTTTATTAGTGTTGGTCATGCCTGTCTTGCCTCTATAAACCTTTTTTTTCTCTCTTTTTTTAATGCCACATCAGACACTTGTTTCTATTTATCATCTTTTATTGTGGCATTTATAGTCCTGGCACACACACACACACACACACACACACACACACACACACACACACACACACACACACACACACACACACACACACACACACACACACACACACACACACACACACACACACACACACACACACACACACACACACACACACACACACACACACACACACACACACACACACACACACACACACACACTTTATTTTCCTGTAAATAGTGCAGTGAAAGTGTCATATTGTCGTGACATTTATATACAGAAACTGATCCTTGGATGTAAAATATTGGATCCACTCGTCATTGTCAAGTTTAATTTTCATCAACCAAGTTTATAAAGTGAGTCTCATTTATCATTATAAGTCAGGAACATAGTAATAATAATTCACACCTAGGGAAAAATAATTAATAAAAACTTTAATTATCCATTATAGTTCTTCCTTACGGTAAAGTTATTTATATTTATTTTTTTCTTCACAAGTTCCGGGAAAGAGAAATGTCCTAGATGATATTAACGTTACATTGAATTTAAGTTAATGTTGAGGATGTTTTTCAAGACTTATTAATCCTCCTCCAAGAGTATTAATATCACCTGTTTTGATTAAATTTTTGTAGCGTCACACATGAAATTAATCAAACATATAAGACGATGCAGTTCTCGTACTTGAAATAATATAACACGATTACTTATATCAAAACCATCATATATTATACGTATCACTCTCTTATTAATTGCTTACAACATAACTTTCTCTACATAACAAAATCCACAAGCTAAAGAAAAAAAAAAAGGACAAAGATTAACTCCTTTTCGTTTTTCTTGTGTGAATTGAAAGATCATATGTTTTCTCAATCTTCTACCTCCTCTCTCGCTTTTATTTCATTCCTCATAAAGTTTTTTACGTTCCCTTCATGGTCAGAGTCATACCCTCATGATAGGATACCTGAGGCACCTCTATACGACCGTTGCTTGTAAGGAAAAGTGGAGGAAAGTGGAAGAAAGTGGAGGAAAGTGGAAGAAAGTGGAGGAAAGTGGAAGAAAGTGGAGGAAAGTGGAGGCTGGTGACATTTGTGGTCGTGTATATCAAGATGAGACGTAAGAAATCTGAATACATAACCTCTATATTTATTCCTTGAGTTATATACGCTTGACTTGGACAAAATATATATAAAAAAATACGTACATATGTAAATGATAACTGCCTATACACACACGAGGGGTTAAGGTGGTAGGCTTAGTTTATTTACCTTTTATTTCCCTCAAGATCCCCTCAAATTGGTGTCAAGGGATAACTTAAAATCAATATTCAGGGGCTTCAGAAGTAACCCTGAGACAACCCTTCCCCGCTCCCCCATTACCCATTACCCATTACCAGACCAGTCCTCAGCGGCACACACACACACACACACACACACACACACACACACACACACACACACACACACACACACACACACACACACACACACACTCCCTCCTTCTAAACTACCACTATTAACGACTCATCCACCGACACCCCGCTTTTAAAGGTTCACCTCCATCAAGAGAACACGACTAACGACCACTGTCTCGCCCCGTAACGACCTGTACTCAGCAATCCTCCATGTAACGACCCACCTTCATTACCACTGTCAACACCCCACCCTTAATGACGCCCACCCCTCACCCCTTCCCTCCTACCCTTCCTCCCTCAACCCAATGCTTATAACAATGAACCTCACCACCACCTCCTCCTCCTCTCGCCTTGACTAGTGCGAGTGAGTGAGGGAGTGAGGTTGTCCTCGTTTCCTTCCTTCCTTCCATCCTTCCCTCCCCCCGTGGTGGCGTGTGAGGGGAGGCGGGTGATGTGTGACATGTTATCGACACGTGTGAGTGGGGGCATCCCTTTCCTCCCTCTCACACTCTCCCCTCTCACCTTCCCCTCTCACCTCACCCGTACCTAGCGGCACCTGTATTGACCCGTCGTGTGGTATTGACACCCACCCTGCCTCTTCTTCCTCCTCCTCCTCCTCCTCCTCCTCCTCCTCCTCCTCCTCCTCTTCTTCTTCCTCGTCTTCTTCCTCCTCCTCCTCCTATTGCTTGCGTCAACCATGTGATGATACACTGCCTACTGTCTTGCCTTAAGTGTGTGTATGTCTTGTTTCCACACACACACACACACACACACACACACACACACACACACACACACACACACACACACACACACACACACACACACACACACACACACACACACACACACACACACACACACACACACACACACACTTGTTTCTTTTTTCTTCTTTTTTTATGTTCTGTGAGATTAACCTTTTGCTACACTCGATAACACAAGAGAACAATGTAAATATAAGTGCAGCTTTTGCGACAACAGTTAATTAACGCGTTTAAATATGTACTACGCCCTGTTGAGAGAGAGAGAGAGAGAGAGAGAGAGAGAGAGAGAGAGAGAGAGAGAGAGAGAGAGAGAGAGAGAGAGAGAGAGAGAGAGAGAGACTCGCTATTATCTAAGATTTATAGTTTCCCTTGATTGACTTCGAGGAAACAAATAAAAAACGGAATATTCATCAGTAGTGAAATGAATCACACTCAATATTTGGTGGATGCAGTGAAGTGAAGTGAAGTGAAGTGAAGTGAAGTGAAGTGAAGTGAAGTGAAGTGAAGTGAAGTGAAGTGAAGGGAAGTGAAGTGAAGGGAAGAAAAGTGGAAGTGTCTCTACCAATGAGGAAACACACACACTACAACACACACTGACTGACTGACTGACTGACTGACTTACACACAAAGAACACCCTTACTTCACCCCCTCTCACCCCTTGACCCCTTTGAACTTCTAAGAAACACACTGAAGAGAAGGATAGCATGTAATAATAACCATTGACTCCTTCACCTTATTATCATTATCATTATTTTCCATCACACTTATCATTATCACTATCACTATCACCTTATCATTATTATTTTATTATTATTTTCTATCACACTGTAACTACACCTTCACATTATTATTCTATTATTATTATTATTATTATTTCATTTTTTTTATCACATACTAACGCCTCCATGAATAAATGAGACTAGCATTCACAGTATTATTTGTCTGCTATTGGCTAGTAAAACATGCTAGTTATAAGGAACGATGTGTATGTAAAATGAGAATGAGTTATAATGATTAGGTTGGTTTAGAAAGACGATGATTTTCTGATTTCAGGTGATTTTTTTTTTATATTATTGAATTGGAAGTGAATGATGTTAAGTAGTTAGAAATTAGGTTAAGTAAAGTTTGATGATAATGAATTGATATAACATTACTACTACTTCTACTACTACTACTACTACTACTACTACTACTACTACTACTACTACTACTACTACTACTACTACTACTACTATTATTATTGCTTCTACTACTATTATTACTTCTACTAATACTAATACTAATACTAATAATAATAATAATAATGATGGTAATGGTAATGATAACGAGTGTGGATCGTTAATAGGGTGACAAGTAATAATAGAATGTGACAGTTGGTAATGAAGTTGATGGGTGGTGATAGGATGTGATGAGTGGTGATGAAGGGTGATCGGGGAGAAGAGTGATGAGGGCCCATATAGGTGACCATTATCGATATAAAATTAATGGGTGGTAATGAGTTAATGGGTGATGAGGTGGTGAGGAGTGATTGGTGTTGGTGGTGAGGGTGGTGGTGTTGGATAAGGAATGATGAGGATAGATAGCTGGTGATGTATATAAATGGGATAGATGGTGATGAATAGAATTATACTCATTGAAAATAAAATAATACCTTAAATAAAGTGATGTTATTCTTATATGTTCTGATGTAAAAAAAAAAAATTTAATATATTAGTAGTCGATGTTCAAACTCGATTCTCAGATTAAAAAGAAACATAATGCTAACCTAACCTAACCTAACCTAACTTAACCTAACCTAAGACTACAGTTTATAATCATGATAATAGTAAGATAAGAATGGATAGGGTAATAATGTACTAACTAAAAAATATATATATATACCTCTTCCCCCTATCACAAATTACACTTATAATGTTGCCAATTTGAATTAAGTAAAAAAAAAAAAAAGATATTAAGGAGCGTTCATTGTACTTTTACGAGCCAAGGAAACCATTTCAGACCAAACTTTAACTTGAAATTTTCTCTTATCGGGGAAACCAAAATGTAGAATCAGTGTCTCAGAATCACGCCATTGGGAACACCACAGTAAGGCTTCGACCGGAACCAGTGGCGATTTAGGATTCTTTGGTAAAAAAAAATAATAATTCTCTGGTGATATAAAAAAAAATCTTTGGGGAAAAAAAATTGAGAACGAGTGACCGCTACGGATTTTCGCTCCAATAATCATGTTAAAAAAAAAAAAAAATATTCGAAAGGAGGCAAATATGACCACTACTATCCATTTTCTGTTAGTAGCTGAGGCGAATGATTCTTATATAACGTTATGTCATGGCTGTCTCACACACACACACACACACACACACACACACACACACACACACACACACACACACACACACACACACACACACACACACACACACACACACATACACACACACACACACACACACACACACACACACACACACACACACACACACACACACACACACACACACACACACACACACACACACACACACACACACACACACACACACACACACACACACACACACACACACACACACACACTTCTGTTTGGTGCGATCTGATTCCTTTCCTCGCCTTGCTTGCTGTTCAGGAATTGATATATTGATACGAGCAAGTTTTCCCGTCTTTATCGCGCTATAAGATCAGGGAAGGTACAGTCAGGGCGCTCACGAGTATCATAAACCAGGAGGAGGAGGAGGAGGAAGAAGAAGAAGAAGAGAAAGAAGAAGAAGAAGAAGAAGAAGAAGAAGAGGAGGAGTGCCAGGAAAGAACTAAAGGCATTGCAGGTGTCCGTGAAAGTCGAAAACACCTTTAGTAGTCTCTCATATAATATAATATAACAGTACACGTCTTCCATTTCACAGCATCTCTCTTCCTTATTACATCTCCAAGTAGCTACCATGAACGTCTTCCTACCCTCCTTCAAGCAGTCCCCCCCTCCCCCCCCCCTCCCCCCCTCGAGGTGAGAGGTGAAAGTGTTGTGTGGGCGAGTTGTAATTCGTACGTCTGTGTTGAAAATGTGTTTGTCATGAACCCACGCGTGTACTGAGGGCGAAGGGGGTGGGGGGTCGTAGGTGCTCTCTCTCTCTCTCTCTCTCTCTCTCTCTCTCTCTCTCTCTCTCTCTCTCTCTCTCTCTCTCTCTCTCTCTCTCTCTCTCTCTTTCTGTGTGTGTGTGTGTGTGTGTGTGTGTGTGTGTGTGTGTGTGTGTGTGTGTGTGTGAGTGAGAGAGAGAAAAAAAAAATCATGCGTTATATATATTGAAATCAATCTCATGTGAAGTAGAAGAAATATAATCATTCTCATCTATGTTAATATTTGGTGCCTCTCGTGGTGTCTCCAAGCTGGCTACGGGGCGGGACACGAACTACCGGGCGGTTCAACTCGTCCTGCTCGAAGCTACTGACTCGACACAGCCTCTACCCACTCCTGTCTTACCCGCGCGTCGTGATGTTCACCTGGTGTTCCTTGGTGACATTGACTCTCATTTATAAAACATAAGTACACCATGGGTATGCATAAGACGCATTTGGGAAGCTATTTTAACATTAAACATAAGAAATGCTTCAACACAGGAACAATCAACTGCTTCGGTGGTTCTGTTGCTAGGTGAGTGAGATCCCTTTAGAATGTCAACCACACGATTATCATTCTAATTGCATAGGATGACTTTGAAAACAGATCGGATAAAGATATACGTACTACATGCATTGAAACTGGAAGAAAAACATTAACAAGTATCGTTAAATAAGCTGTGTTGGTGATCGGGTATCGGGGTTGGATTGAGCCGGATGTAAGAAGTATGGGGTAGAATGGGGGGGCATTGAGAGTTGGGGGATGTGTAGGAAAAGTGGGGGGGGGGACTACCACTTCTAGCTATAAACGTGTCCGAAAGTGAACGAGGATGAATCAAACTATACAACCATAATTTCTCATAATCCTCATGCTTTCAGTCACTTTTAACACATAACTGCATAACAAAACACATTGATTTTACTTGATGTTATACTGGAATGAGGAAAAATGTGTTGGTATGAGACGTGAATATGTTAGTCAGAATATCTACTACGTTTTCGGAGAGATGCTGAGTCAATGACGTTAGGCCAGCACGGGGCACCGGTTACTTGGAGTGCTGGATGCGATGTGCGGCGGGAGTGTAGCGTCGCGGTCAGTGTTTTGCGCGTTAGTATACGGAATCAAGACATCGGTTCAACCCTCGTTTCATCCTTCTCATCTTATTGGTAAGTATTGCCTGCGGTGAAGTAGACAATGATGATTCTATTTATATTGATTTATATTATCTTTATATAAATGAAACGCCTAATTATATATATGTTTTTCTCCTTTCAGGTAAGTACCCCTGCATGCACTTACAGAGGGAAGACGAACAACGCTGGAGCACCTCTTCGAATCAAAGTAAGTACAACTACGGTTTCCTAGGCGTTAGGGCGATAGGATGTTAGGGTGCTAACCCTCCTTGCCTTACAGGTACACTGCTAACCCTCCTTGCCTTACAGGTACTCATTCATCCTTTAGATTATTCCACAGCCATGCCCTTGTTAGTGTACCACAGCGGCCGACGACGAGATGGAGAGGAAACACCGACGGAGCTGCATTTATTTAAAGTAAGTATTGATGGCTTTATATATGATTGTACACTTTTTTTTTCTAACATTGCTTCTTTGCTTCAATATACTAACCGGAAGTTGTTTTTTTTCAGTATTGTGTCGGAGTTATGAAGATGATAAAATTATTGAGGAAGAAGAGCAAGCAAGTCACACGCTCGAGAGGAAGTTTAGAGAAGAAACGAGAGCTGCACAGACCTAATGAATGAAGTGGAGACTCGTGAGATGGCAGCCATTATGCAAAAAAAAAAAAGGTACGGAAAGAAAGTTTTCATTACTTCATTAATCCTATTTTCTTTTAGGTACAAATTAATCCCTTTTTTTACAGGTACTGATTAATCCTATTTTTTACAGGTACAGATTAATCCTCCTTTTATTACAGCTGCTGATTAATCCTTTTTTATTACAGCTGCTGATTGATCCTCTTTTTATTACAGCTGGCTAACCCCTTCCCTTTATTACAGCTGCTGATTATTCTCTTTTTTATTACAGCTGCTGATTAATCCTCTTTTTATTACAGCTGCTGACTAACCTCCTTTTTACAGCTTGCTGATTAGTCCTCTTTTTATTGCAGCTGCTGATTGAATCTTTTATTTACTGGCTGCTGATTAATCCTCTTTTTAGTACAGCTGCTGAGTAATCCTCTTTTTATTACAGCTGCTGAGTATCCTCTTTTATTACAGCTGCTGAGAGATCCTCTTTTTATTACAGCTGCTGATTAATCTCTTTTATTAAGCTGCTGATTAATCCTCTTTTATTCAGGCTGCTGATTAATCCTCTTTTTATTACAGCTGCTGAGTAATCTCTTTTATTACAGTCTGCTGATTAACCTCTTTATTACAGCTGCTGATTAATCCTCTTTTATTACAGCTGCTGAGTAATCTCTTTTAGTACAGCTGCTGAGTATTCCTATTTTATACAGCTGCTGATAATCTCTTTTAATTACAGCTGCTGATATTCCTCGTTTTATTACAGCTGCTGAATATCGTCTTTTATTTACAGCTGCTGATTGCTCTTCTCTTTTAATTTAATGTGCTGAGTAATCCCTTTTTTAGTTACAGCTGAGAGTAATCACTTATTATTACAGTGTGATCTAATCGTCTGTTCAATACGCAGCTGTTGAATCTCTTTTCTATTACCTCGCTGCTGATTATCCTACTAATCTACGCTGCTCATTTCATATATTACGTATTGATCGAGTCTGCATCTAACCTTCCTATCTCATCTCATCTCTTCTTCTCATCCTCTTTCTCTTCCTCATTACTCTCTATCCTTCTCTCTCCTCTACTCACTTCTCTCTATCTTCTACTCTCTCATACTAACTCTCACATCTCTTCTCACAATATGCAGCAAAAGGGCCAAGAGCAATTGTCAATGAACCTCCCCCTTGAGAGGGCTAATACTCACTTCGGTGAGGGACTGCAGCCTTGCTACTTAATTTTGCTATTTAATAGCTCATCGGTGGACTAATTATTCTTTTCTCTTGTAACAACAGAACAACTTGCAAGATGCGCACAATACATTACGAAGAGATACGTTTGAGCTTGCTGCTGCTGGTGAGGGTGATGCTGTTTGAGGAGTGAAGGCTACGAGAAGGGTTTGAAGTCTCGTCTAAGGAAGTTGATGGTGGCAGATATTATAGAGTAGAAATAATGATCAGTTGTGTTAGTGTCATGGAGTTGTAAGTTAGACAAAAGATCGGCTGAAGATATGTGTATGTATTGAATGTATGTTCATTACAGTTGTGTGAATGAATAAGCTGATGGAAAATTTTAATATATAGTTTCCTGTGTGAAGACGATATCTTTTTTTCTCTCTCCTTTCCTCTTTAGCTTTCGCTGTCTCTCCTTGCGTCCCTCCCAGACGGTCGAGGGGAAGGAGGACGAAATTCTCTAACTCGCCAAGTCAGAGGGAGGAAGGAGAAGAGAGGAAGAAGGTGGGAGGGATGGAGAGGTGGAGGCGGGAGGGAGGAAGAAAGTGAGGCGGAGGGATTGGATCGGAAGGGAAGGGAATATAAAGTTTATAATATGTGTGTGTGAGTAATGTGTGTGTGTGTACTGTGTGTGCTGTGGAGTGTGTGTAAGATGTGATGCGAGTGTGTGAGCGTGTGTGAGTGTGTTGAGTCCTTCTGACTGAGCTAGATCTACACCCTCCTCCCCTCCTCCTCCTCCTCCTCCACTCCATCCACCCACCTCCTCCTCCACCCTCCTCCTCCCTCACCTCTCCTCACACCCTTCCTTGATGGCAGCGCAGGGAAGGAGGACGCCCGCTCTTAAGTGAATTGTCATGAATCTTTACACACACGTCCGTCAGCCTCCTCTCTCCCTTCACCCCCGCCCCCCACCTCCCACGCCCCCATTCACACAGACACGAGTCTCAGTGGGAATAATTTCTACCTCCTCTCCTCCTCTTCCTCCTCTCCTCGGTTTTCTCCCCTATAAGGCTCATACAAATTATTATTGTTTTATTATTTTCACTTGGACCTTGGATGAGATTTTCTGGTTTCTTTATCTTTCTTTCTTTCCACTTTTTTTCGTTTGTTTTACCTTTTTCTTTTTTTCCTCTTTTCCTTTTTTCCTATTTTTCTTATCTTATTTTCCCTTTTTTTTTATTATTATTTTTGTGTGACTCGTGTAGAAATTATAATACATAATTTTGCT
>JAXIVD010012063.1:0-2500 GCA_036785275.1 Cancer borealis
CCCACCACCTTCCTTTCTCCCTCCTTTTCTCTCCCTCGCTCCTTCCCAAACGACCAGAACCCTTTTATCAAAACAGAATTGGATCCCTTTCCTCATCATTACATTTCTTGTCTCCTGGTCTTGGATTATATGTAGATATGTATATGTGGCTGTATTATTTTGATCAAGTTTTTCATTGCTATTACATTTATTTCATCTTATATAACTTTAATTACACTTTTTCGTTATTCTTTTCTTTTCCTTCAAATTCTCTTTTCCACAGTGGTAATATCAGTCATGGTATACGTTATAGTTATACATATTAGAAGTAGCAAGAGCAGCCAGTAGCAGTAATAGTAGAAATGGCAGTAGTAGTAGTGGTGGTAGTGGCAGTGGTAGTAATAGTAACAGTTGTTATAACCATAAGAGTAGCAGCAGAGAGAGAGAGGAATAAACTTGCCACCCTCATTTCCTTTTTATCCCTCACTATGTCCACTCCTGCAGTACTCTCCCTCTCTCCTACGTCCAGCTCTCCCTTCCCTTCCATTTTCCCTTGCTACTAAGGAGACCGCGGGAGGTCATCTGTGGGACCGTTACCCAGCATTACGATATAGTATGGTCCAGGACACATAAAACCCACTACATTATGCCGTGTGTTTACATTTGCTCGCTGGCCCAAGCTGTTTCCTAGCCCTATATCGCCCCCCCCCCCTCACCTCTCTCTCTCTCTCTCTCTCTCTCTCTCTCTCTCTCTCTCTCTCTCTCTCTCTCTCTCTCTCTCTCTCTCTCTCTTTTTTCTCTCCTCCATCCCCCCGTTTCGCTTTTCCTCTATACAGACTGTGATCTCATTAGGTCCCCTTTTTTCTCTCTTCGCCTCTTTTCCACATCATCCTCCTCCTCATTCCTCCTCCTCCTCCTCCTCCTCCTCCTCCTCCTCCTCCTCCTCCTCCTCCTCCTCCTCCTCCTCCTCCTCCTCCTCCTGCTCCTCTTTCTTCTCCTCAGCAAGAGACAGATAGGTTTATATACATAACGCAATTCATGAACACTAAATGATATTAAGTTGTATATACTCTATAGTGTATGAATCATGCTGTTTATGTATATATGATATAAACGGTAATGGATAGCGTTGGTCCTGTGCGGGTTTGTGTGTGTGTGTGTGTGTGTGTGTGTGTGTGTGTGTGTGTGTGTGTGTGTGTGTGTGTGTGCGTGTGTGTGCGTGTGCATGTGTGTGTTAGAGAGAGTGAAATTTGTGAGAGGAAAATAATTATTTCCATTGGTTGTATTAGGTAACCAATTGTAAAATAAGGTTTGATATAGTAATCACAAAGCGAAGTCAGATTCGTGTTCTGCATGCCCGGGAACACTACTGACCAGGCCTTCCGGTTGGTGGGAGGGGTGGGTGAGGAGGAGCCTTCCACTTTGCTGTCATTTGTGTCTCTATCAAGTAGATACTATGGTAGTAGACTAAGTAGAGTGTAGCCACACGGACAGCCTCGTTAGGTCCAGGAGCACTGTTGCTGTGTGTTCCTCCTTTGTGCTCCTTTGTATTCCTCCTCCTCCTCCTCCTCCTCCTCCTCCTCCTCCTCCTCCTCCTCCTCCTCCTCCTTCTCCTCCTCATCCTCCACCTCCACTTCCACCTCCACCTCCTCCTCCTCCTCCTCCTCCTCCTCCTCCTCCTCCTCCTCCTCCTCCTCCACCTCCTCCACCTACTCCTCCTCTTCGTCATTACCCCTTCCACGTCTTCCTCCTTTGCCTCTTCCTAGTAGTTCTGGTCCTTGTCATTATTCCTCCTCCTCCTCCTCCTCCTCCTCCTCCTCCTCCTCCTCTACCTTCTTCTCCTTTTATCCGATGGATAAAAAGACATTGCTCTCTCCTCTTCATTATTCCTCTTTTCTCTTGTGTTTCTGTTGACTGTCTCGTCGTCTCATTTCACTAACTTTTTTCAAACTATTTCACTAAGTTGAGCCTCTGTACCTGAGTTTTTTTTTCTCTCATTTTGCTTTGTGTCAGCTTTTCTTGAAATGCTTGTTTTTCTATCCTAGATTATGTCTTATTATGTATGTGTGTGTGTGTGTGTATCTTTCTCTATCTCTCTTTCTCTCTCTCTTTTGCTCTCTCAATTTCCTCCACTGCTCTTAAATTTTACCTCCCTTCCTTACTGGTGGAGGAAACATTTACCTCGGAGGGAGGGAGAGAGAGGGTGAATATAAGAAGGGAGAGAATGTGAGGGAGGGAGAGAAGGAACAGAGGGAAAGGGTGGAGGGACGAAGAAAAAGACGAGGATCTAAGACGACAAAATTCCTTCCCCAAGATTTGATCTGATTAGAAAAGAAGAATTTCCTCCGATACGTTCCAAGTGGAGGTTAAAATGGAGGAAAGGAGAGAAGGAGGAAGAGGAGGAGGAGGGGAAGGGGGAGGAGGAGGAGAGAGGAAATGAACCTAGAGAAAAATGGGAAATGAGCGCAAAGCAAGGACGTAATAATTTAGGGACATGGAAGAGCATCCCACGAAAAAAAAA
>JAXIVD010012064.1:2500-10076 GCA_036785275.1 Cancer borealis
GTGAATGTTTCTTGATATTGTCTTATTCCACATAATTTATCTAGTACAGGATATCCATTTGTCTTTTAAAAGCGTTAAGCAATCATTCGAAATTGATAGAGACGTGACTATCAGAATTACTTTGACACTTCATCCTGCCTGTCTCTTTTTCTTTACTCTCTCCCACCCTCCCTCCCTCTCACCTCCCTCCTCCATCTCCCTTCCTGTGCTTTGTCCACCCTTGTCACCTTTTCTGTCCTCCAATCTTTTTTTCTTTCTTACTGTACGCGAGCTTTACCACTTTTTCTGACCTTTGTATATGTAGATTTTTTTTCTGAATATCTTATTTTTTGTTTCCTCTTCTCTTTCCTTTGTTCCCTCTGTGACTCGTACCCGTATTCTGTCCTTCCTTTCCGCACTTTTTACTCCCTCTATTTGTCTTTGCATGTTAAATCGTATTTTGTATTGATCAAGTTTTGAGATAACTGACACGGTACATAAATCTTTCGGGTATACTTTTAAATACTTGCTTTGTGCTTCAATAAACAGTAATAACAGATTTTCCGTTCAATTTATCACCTGTGACTCTATAACACACACACACGCGCGCGCACGCACACGCACACACACACACACACACACACACACACACACACACACACACACACACACACACACACACACACACACACACATAAGAGTTAATTTTACTTCTACCAAAACTTACACAACTGCTGGTGTTAACGTCGCCTCGGCGGTACATTTCTGCCTTGCTTGTTGAGGGTCAGCTTTGCTCCTGGTCTTTGCAGTTTTTAAATCTGCCTCCACCCTTGCCTGAACCCATAACTTTCCTCGCGATGTTTGGTGCCTCCCTCTAGCCTCTTGCTGCTGTCACTATAAACTGTACATCGCACGCCAGCACAGCCCAAGTAGTTGTTCCAATAACCAGGCAGCAGCAGCATACGTGTGCCAGGTTAAGAGAGAAAAATAATTGAATCTTCTCTTTCTTACAATGTGCCTTTCCTTTTTCCTAATTTTTCCTACTGCTCCTTCTCGTCCTCCCTAACTTTCTTCTCCTCCCTTTCCTGCTCTGTAAAAAAAAATTCGCCTTTCACTTCAGATTAGATAGTGTAGTTTATCTCAAAGAGCCTTGTAAATACTAACATATCTGCTGATGATTGTTATTTCTTTGTGTTTCTTTGTGTTCCTTTGTGTTCCTCCTCCTCCGCCTCTTGCTCTTAAATACTAAAATCCAGGTCCCTTCATGCCACTCCTTCCTCTCCACCTCCTCTTTCTCTATACCTCTCCCCCTCCCCTTCCTGCACTACCTCTCTCAACTTGCAATATGATCAGACTACCACCGTCGCCCCCTTCATTCCTCCTTCCCATCTCTCCTCTTCCCTTCCTATCCCCAACTCCCCTCCGTCCGCCCGCCCTTGTCCCTTCAAAAAAAATCGGTGAATATTCATGTATGTAAATTAATGCCATACTGTTTCCATACTTTCTCTTGTGCCTGTTTCCCTACATCATCATCTTGTTTCCTTCCCTTATTGTTGTGTGTGTGTGTGTGTGTGTGTGTGTGTGTGTGTGTGTGTGTGTGTGTGTGTGTGTGTGTGTGTGTGTGTGTGTGTGTGTTTTATGGTTTTTCTCTTGTTTATTAGATTACGTTTTATTATGTTCTTTATATTCAAAGTCCAATATTGCCTACGCATTTTTATCGTATAATTTGATTGTTTTTCTTTCCCACGTGTGTGTGTGTGTGTGTGTGTGTGTGTGTGTGTGTGTGTGTGTGTGTGTGTGTGTGTGTGTGTGTGTGTGTGTGTTTGTAGATGCGTGTTTTATTGGTTTTGCATTTTATTTTGATCGTTTCTTTTATTCTTTTATTTATTTATATATATTTTACCCAAATCCTGCTCCTCCTCTTCCTCTCTTACAGAACAGTCATCATTTGGGGATACCATCTCTTATCCTCATATAAATTTGGTATTATTTGTTTGTGTGTGTGTGTGTGTGTGTGTGTGTGTGTGTGTGTGTGTGTGTGTGTGTGTGTGTGTGTGTGTGTGTGTGTGTGTGTGTGTGTAAGAAGATAGAGAGAGAGAGAGAGAGAGAGAGAATAAAGGATGGAGGAGGAGGTATAGGGCAATTTCTTCCACAAAACACACACACACACACACACACACACACACACACACACACACACACACACACACACACACACACACACACACACACACACACACACACACACACACCGAGACTGGCGACGCTCATGAAGCCGTGGACGCCCTCGAAGAACGTAAAACGGGAAAGGAACGAGGGAAGTTGTGAGGAGGTAGACCGAAGCCAGACGGAAGGAACGCTGCGGCGGAGTTTCTCTTAAAAGGGCGGAAGAAAAGGTTACTAGAGTGCGATATTAATGATGTGTTTGTGTTGCGTGAGGAGAAATAAAAGGGTAGTGATGAGAGTGTTTCGGAGATGATGAGGAAAGATGCTGTTTAGTTATCTTAAGGTTATATGATGTGTACTGTAGGGATGCTGAAACTTTTTTTTTTTTTTGGACTAGTAGAGGGAAAAAATAGGAGGAAATTGAATGTTTGATAGAATTTGGAATGAAGGTTTTTTCTAATCCAGTATTGGTTTCAGTGATTTAGTTTTTGTTATCATCATCATCGTCATCATCAGAAGTGTGTGTGTGTGTGTGTGTGTGTGTTGTGTGTGTGTGTGTGTGTGTGTGTGTGTGTGTGTGTGTGTGTGTATGTGTGTGTATGTGAGTACGAAAGTAAGAAAAAAAGCGATGAAAGAAAGAAAAAGAGAGAGAGGAAAAAAAACGGGAGGTCAGTGAAGAGTCTCGGTCTGTTCATTTCAGTTGGGAAAGTTTTGATCAGAGAGAGAGAGAGAGAGAGAGAGAGAGAGAGAGAGAGAGAGAGAGAGAGAGAGAGAGAGAGAGAGAGAGAGAGAGAGAGAGAGAGAGAGAGAGAGAGAGAGAGAGAGAGAGAGAGAGAGAGAGAGAGAGAGAGAGAGAGAGAGAGAGAGAGAGAGAGTTACCCAGCGCATCTGACAACTGAGTGCCACATAGCGTTACTCAAATCTATGATAAACAAGCACGTGTACACAAGCGTATGCATTCACAAGCGACAAATATAAATTCGCACATTTACATTCGAATGCAAACGCGTATAGAGACCATCTGACGCGGGACTGAAGTATTTGCAAGCGCCGTAGAATTATTCAAATGGACGGAAATTGAACGAAATAGATTAGATGCGAGCGCCATCCTGCCCGCGTTCGTTCGTTCGTCCTGGCCATGAAATATACAACACAAGGCAAGGAAGGTGTTGTGATGCATTAAAAAGGGGAGGAAAGTGAAGCAGGCGAGCGGCAGGAGGATCTTGACTTGCCGGGTGATATGTCGAAGAGTCACTAGTCGGGTTGTCATCACTCTTTTCCCCTATCTCCCTTTTTTTTCTTGCTTCCCCTCCTTCCTCCCCCTTCCCCCTTGCCTTCCTCCCTCACCCTCTGTCTGCCTTGTCGCTGGTGACTCTCAAAGTGGGTCTAAAATCGCTACTAAAGCCTCAAGCTGCAAAAATATGCCCGTTCTCTCAACAAATTTCCGATATGCAAATTTAGGTGTTGTTTGGTAAGAAAAAGAGAGACAGCTTCTGGACTCTGAAAACTGATCGTGAAAATATCCCTGAAATTTGTAAAGTTGTCTAGCCCATTTGTCGGCTTTGGCCTGCACGCTGAAGGTGGCGTTTACGAAATTGGGAACATCCGCCATAAAATGCGGGAACATTGGGTCTTCACCGTCAGCAGAAACTCCGGACGATTCGACGGCGGAGGCTCGGAGGGGGCGGTGTTGTTGGTGGTGGTGGTGGTGGTGGTATGGTGACGTAGTAGTGAAAAAAGCAGCGAAAGAAGGTACAGAAGTTTGTCACATCATTGCATTTTCCTTGACTTTAGTTAAGGAAATACTAATTCCGTCTAGTCTTTAGTTTTTTTTTCGCAGGAAGGATTTTTTTTTATGTGCGTGTGTGTGTGTGTGAGTGTGTGTGTGTGTGTGTGTGTGTGTGTGTGTGTGTGTGTGTGTGTGTGTGTGTGTGTGTGTGTGTGTGTGTGCGTGTACGTGTGCGTGTGCGTGTGTGTGTGTGTGTGTGTGTGTGTGTGTGAGTGCGCCAGACAAACACTTCAGTCCTCATGAACTTTCTGTTGTTGAGAAAAATTCAAACAAATTAGCTCGAGAAGACGAAGTGAGTCACAGTATTAATTGCACACTTAACCTTCACTCCTTACCCTTGTTGCGTTAGTGCCGGGGTGTCTCGGCCGCGGAGGGAAATTTGTAGCGTAATACTTCCTCCTTGACACAGCGGCGGCCACACAGCGCTGCACCGGAGGGACCACACCACACATCCACTAACTCTCACCACTATCACTCTATCTCTATGGCACCAACGCCAACCCACGACGCATCTCCACTCCACCCCATAACACTGAAGTCGTCACCGCCGCTGCCACCAAAACCATGACCATCGTTTCCACCAATACCACCACTTCTACCGTTGTCTACAATACTACCGCTGCCACTGCCGTTAATACCAGCTCCACCACCACCACCACTGCCACCTCTACCACCACCACCGCCGCCAATACCATCGCCGCCTCCAATACCTCTGCTCCCGCCACCGCCACACAGGACCGTGCTGGCTGGCCGCAGACCGCCGCCGTAAAGTGTCAGTATTGAATAATATATGACATCTCACAGCCAGTGGCCCTGTGCCGCCAGTGCCACGCCGCCACTGCTGGGTGCGGTGGGGGCAGGCAGCGAAAAATGGAGTGAGGAAGGTGGGAGGAAGAAAAAGAGAAAGGGGAAAAGAAGACAAGAAAGACAGAAGTGAGTGAGGCGCAAAAAATTCATTGGCGATGCCAGAAAAAGAACTGAAAACAAAGGCAAAGGGGAAGCAATAAGCCAGGAAATAACCGTAAAACGCGAGGAAGAGAGACACGATGAAGAGGAAAAACGTGGCAGGAGTCGTATGGATGAGACATAAAACAACACACGCGTCGATGAAGAGAAATACCAACAACTGACACCAAATACTCGGAGGTGGAGGTGGTTTGTGGACAAGTTTCCGTCGCAGCACGTCGCTGTTTATTCTCAAAACGTTGCAAGATTTACCATAACAGCAGCACTGGACGCCGCACCACTACTTCGCAACACTTGGAATGTGTTGACTGAAGGAGAAACTTGATGAATATAGTATGAGCCAGGTCAGCATCGCGCCAGGTGCCATTAATACATTTGGTCACACGTCATCACTTGCCCCTCCGGAGAGGTTTGTCTGAGAAGACCAGCGTTTGTCATAACTGCCTGTAACATACTCTTTGAAAGCGTCGAAATAGTAGCATAGTGTATAATATCATGTCTGGTAAGGTATAAAAAAATATTTGTTCTAATTATACAACAGAGAAACACTTTTTTATGTTGTACTTCAAATACCAGTCCTTAAAACAGCATTAGGCATCTGGCAACTCAAGACAAACGAAACAATAACAGCAGAGTCGGGCCTCGGGTGCAGCTGCAGCGAGCAACAGCAGCCACGTGAAGAATTATTCCCATTTGTCACTAGTGGGAGGAACGCAGCGGATGGTGCCTAGGGGGGAGGAGTAACAAGAGATGGGGTAAGAGGAAGGGAACGTCTAGCTGATTGTGGGTCTCCCCATTGCTTCCCCTCCAGACTTCCTTCTTCTTGCACCGTGTCCTCCAGTACACCTCAACTCCTACCTGGTGCTAAAGGGATTTTACATTCTGGTCGACAACCAAAAATGAGTCTGATTAACCTTCCCAAAACACACCACCCCACCAAACGTCACCCCACCACACGTCACCCCACCACACATCACCCAACCACACCACCACCACACCTGCATCTCCTTTCAGAATTCCTGTGTCAGCACACCACACCCTCGCCACGGCCACCACCCTAATCAATGTCTACGCCCCAGTCAATATATCTTGTCCCCTGTAAACACCCATAACACGCCTTCCCTCCTTCCCGCACCTCTCTTAACGCAAACAAAGCTCTAAAACACCGTATTTATAGTGCATTGGAAGTGGTCAGGAAATTTGTCAGGAATGTCGTTCTTGGTCTCGAAAATAAATTCAGCGTTATTTATGTTTACTCGAAGACACACATAAGGGAGCTGGCGTCTGCAGACACAAGGTTTCACTCGGCGTCATGTTAGTGCTCTCACGATTTTCGGTGTGAATTTGCATTGCGAATTTGAATAAAATTGTCACTAACATATTTGCTATTATGCAAGACAGAGTTGTACCACACTCAAGTATCATGCAGTTGAGTACGTTATGCATCTCTCTCTCTCTCTCTCTCTCTCTCTCTCTCTCTCTCTATATATATATATATATATATATATATATATATATATATATATATATATATATATATATATATATATATATATATATGTATATATATATATATATATATATATATATATATATATATATATATATATATATATATATATATATATATCCATCATCAGCCGCGTTCCTAGCGTGGTATTGATGAGGTGCATATTGTGTCGGATGTCATTGATGGAGTGAGATGGATGGACACTTGCAACCCATAATCACCTGCGACATTTTTTTTCTCCTGCAAAAGTTTATCATCACTCTCCTCACCCATCACCTCCTCCTGTGTTGTATTTAGTACTTGTATTACTAGTATTTACACAATTTTTACTATGACGATGACTGCTACTACTGTTGCAGCTGCTACTATTGAATGTACTTTTTCATTACGTTTAGGGCCCATTGGGGGCCAACATATAGCTTGATGGGGCGAAGGTGCTCTGCCCCAGTCTTAGCTCACACGAACGTGATTGTTTTTATAGTGGTGTATCGTGAAGTCCCAGACCGCCCCCCGTACTATTACTACTACTACTACTACTACTACTACTACTACTACTACTACTACTATTACTACTACTACTACTACTACTACTACTACTAGAGTTAAGTAATAGCATTGTGTTGATGATGTAGATGGTGGATGGGATGTCACAGCGAGCAAGCAACAGGTGGCTTCAGTGAGAGTGAGGAGGAGGAAGAAGAGGAGTAGGTGGTGGTAGTAGGACGCCTAAGTGGTCTAGGCCGTCGGGTGGGGCTGGGGGCGTGGGTGGCTCAGGACGTTGGCACCTGCCCGGCGGGACGCCACCAAGACCGCATTAGTGAGTGGTTGTACACGGGAGTGGGAAGGCTTGGTGATGTATACGTAAGGCGTAGACAGATCGAAGGGTTATAGCACCAGCTGTAGTAGTAGTAGTAGTAGTAGTAGATAGTAGTAGTAGTAGTAGTAGTAGTAGTAATAGTAATAGGATAAAGAGGAATGTAGTACTATTGGGTTGTCGTGAAGTTGTCTCTTCTGAGACAATAAGGAAGGGTCTTTGATAGTTGGTGGGCGGTAATGCTTTAGTAGTTAATGGAACGGCAAAACTAAATTGAGTTGAAAGAGGTGATGGTGATGGTAGCGGCGTTGTAATGGTAATGATGACGTGGATAGTAATGGTAATGGTGATG
>JAXIVD010012065.1:0-10075 GCA_036785275.1 Cancer borealis
CTACATTCAACTAACGATCCATTAGTCCATGCTGATCTTCCTTCCTTCCTCTCCTTTCCTTTCCTTTCCACATTTCTCTCTTATTTCCTTTCTTCTCCTCCTTCCCTTCCCTCCGCGCCTAATGACCTAGTGTCTGCTGCCCCACCCACCCCTCTATCCCTCCTCCAACTCAAAACAAACATTTCTGCCAAAGTTTGCTCAAGTTCCCTAAACGCTGCTCACGCCCCAGGACCTACCGCGCACTAAATCTCTCGCTGATGATCAAACTTGCAGATAAAACTGGACCTCCTCGAGACAAAATACTCGGGCGTGAAGGGCGAGATGTCTGGACCGGCCGGCGGCTGTTCTCTCAACTTACCTTGGGGAGAGGGGGAGAGATTTACAGCAGAGCACGAAGGGCTATTGTGAAGTAATTAATCATGCCAAGGAGCAGCACTTACACTTTCGATTCATTCTCTCTCTCTCTCTCTCTCTCTCTCTCTCTCTCTCTCTCTCTCTCTCTCTCTCTCTCTCTCTCTCTCTCTCTCTCTCTCTCTCTCTCTCTCTCGCTCTCGCTCTCGCTCTCGCTCTCTCTCTCTCTCTCTCTCTCTCTCTCTCTCTCTCTCTCTCTCTCTCTCTCTCTCTCTCTCTCTCTCTCTCTCTCTCTCTCTCTCTCTCTCTCTCTCTCTCTCTCTCTCTCTCTCTCTCTTTGTGTTTGTGAAGGGGCACTTGATTACCATTAATATTCTGTTTTCTTTACTTCTATGAAACTCCAAATGCAGTAAGGGATTCAGTGCTAACCAGGAGCTCAGAATAACGTGCGATAAGCAGCAGCAGAGTAAATGCATTGATTCTGCTTCTGGTTCTATTCTGAATCCCTAGCGATGTGTGACATGCGTGGTGGGTGGCGGTGGTAGGTGGAAGGAATGGTGCATGCAGACGAGAGGTGGATAGTAGAAGGTGAACACCCATGGCGCTTCTGAACCTACAAAGAAGAGGATATGCGGGTATTTGTTTCGGCAGAGTGGACTGGAACCTCCCAGAGGGTCTTTGAAGTTCCTCCTTTGGGACTGTTGTTAGTGACAGATGAGATGAGGGCCCGTACAGGGGAGGAAAACGGTGCCGAGGACGAGGATGGAAAGGGGAAAGGGTTGCCCTGGTTTGGCTTTGAAGTTGGTGGTGGTTGTGGAATGAAGGGAGGGAGGAAGTTGTCGGTATAGTGGGTTTGAGGGAGTGGTAGTTGTTGCAGTGTGTCTGTTCTCTGGGTGAGGCAGGTGCTTTGAAGTTACCATTGAGAGAGTGAGCTGCGGTGAAGGGTTGATAGGAATAGAGAGAATACTGTATTAGGAAGGCTGCGAGGAACTGTATGGAAAGCATGTTAGGTGTGTTTCTTGTGTTCTCTTAAAACTACAATTGGTGAAGAGAAAAATTAAAAGTCAGTCAGTCACACAGACAAACAGATATACTACCCAGCCTATTGCAGTGTTTTCTAGGTAATTCCATCAACCTGCACGCAATATTATTATTATTAACATTATCATTATCATTATCATTATTACTATTACTATTATTTTTTTTTTTTATTATTATTATTATTATTATTATTATTATTATTATTATTATTATTATTATTATTATTATCATTGATATTTATCATTATTGTCATTATCACTTTTTTATTATTAGTTTTATTGTTATTATTATTATTGTAATCATCGTTATATTTACAAACCTTATTTCATATATATCTCGCATAAAGTCACAACACACACACACACACACACACACACACACACACACACACACACACACACACACGCACACGCACACACGCACACAGCACGCACACACACACACACACACACACACACACACACACACACACACACACACACACACACCACACACACACACCTTAACGAGTCACCTGTCATCCTTTCGCCACCTTGAAAGACATCTCATCCCCTACATTTTCTTTCCCTTCTGCACCCACCTTCCGTCCCTTCACCTACCATGCCTACTACCTCTGCCAGCCTCTTCCTTCCACCCCAGCCTTCACCTAACCATAACCTTCACATAGGACTCGCATTTAATTATCAGAGTCAGGTTAGACGTCACCTGATGGACTCCTGCAGCGTGATATGGAATCTTAGAGGAAAAGGTCCTGTCTAGACAAATGAAGAGGATGAGTAAAATATATTGTAAATGAAGGAATTATATTACAAGGATATGAGAATGATAAAAAAAAGGAAAAATAGTTGGTACTCACTATATTATTTTTAACGTATATAATTAATTTTAAAAATACGCATTTATTAAAATTTTACTGAAAATGTGTGTCAATAAAAATAGCAAGCGAGAAAAAAAGAGGGTAAATTATTCAGTAGGGTAACTTTCGTCATGCTACGGGTCCTATTAGTGCTATAAGAGCCTTCCCATCACATATAATGATTTTCTGGTACGCTGCTGCTGCTGCGCCGCCCTCGGTAATTTTTACACCTCTACACATTGCTGTGAGGCCCGTACTATACCTTTTTATCCTACTGCAGTAAATTTTGAAATATTATACGAAAGGTCTTGATTTATTTTATATATATTTCAGAATTTTATGTAAACTTTTTTCTCATAATAATATTTTTTTCCTCTTTTTTATGTAACTTTATTTTTAGAAGAATACTTATTGTTATTATGTATTATTGATTGTTCTATATCTTTGTTTGGCGAGAATGCGTCTAGGTATTGAAATACGGATAGTGTTATCCGAAGAGTTTTCTGTGTGGGTGTTTGTGGGTGTGGTGTTATTCACCATGGTCTGCGTGATCACATGCTGGACTCGTAATCGTTAGCAATTACACTCCCCAAAGCAGCTCAGAGCTCATAGAGGTAGATCTATGGGTAAGGCTGAGATCTCTTACACATCACACATCCCCATCCCCTTGCTCAAGGGGGACAGTAACCACTCCTTGCCGGTGAACAATCCTTAGCAACTTAAGCAGGATTCGAACCCACGCCTTGCCTGGTGAAAGGCGGAGACGTTAACCACTGATCCACGGGAGTGGGGAATGTGTGTGTGTGTGTGTGTGTGTGTGTGTGTGTGTGTGTGTGTGTGTGTGTGTGTGTGTGTGTGTGTGTGTGTGTGTGTGTGTGTGTGTGTGTGTGTGTGTGTGTGTGTGTGTGTGTGTGTGTGTGTGTGTGTGTGTGTGTGTGTGTGTGTGTGTGTGTGCGTGTATCTATTGTTGTCATGCAAAGTCTATGTAGTGTTTCAATAGAATACTAGAGAACAGAATTTATGTGAGTGTATAATACCATGTCAATGGTGATTCAGAATCAGGAATATTGTGAAAGGATTATAATGAAAATAAAGTATAAAACAATGATAATTGGACAAAAAAAAAAAACTTGAAAAAGTTAATTTATACGAAGAAAAAAATGTTACAAGATTCCAATTACTCTATCCACTTTGTTCCATTCTTCTGATTTTATAATTGCTTACAAAACAAAAACGTTTATTCGGTGCTACATTTCTATAACCCGATGGCAGCCTGTACGCTCTGCACTGTTCCCCAGAACCACTTTAGTCTTCATCCAAAATTCACAAGTTTCACCTCCAGAACGATGCTACCTCCCAGGTCGTCTCTTAATACTCATATTTACTTTATCATATCCAGTCGATGCCGGACGTAGTGCCAACCTACTATTGGCTTCTTTTTGGGATTAATAGATGACTGACAGGTAGCGGTGGGCAATACTCGCTCGTTATTGTTAGATTATAGTTGCTGTCACTCATAACTGTGAGGATGGTGTAGATGTCATGTTTGTGGATGTCAGTGTGTTAATGTGCTGTTATCGGTTTACACCTGTGATGTATTCAGTGTGTCCTTGGAAAATCAGATACATCTGCACCCTAAAAGTGAAAGGTCAACATTGGCTTAGGCGACACCTGATCTGATGGCTGTGGCTGTTTTTTCGTTGGTGTGTAACAAGCAATTAAGAGAAGTAGTTGTTCGTGGTAATCCTTGCCATAAATCATTGTTATTGGCTGGACCTGCTGGGGTTATATAAATTTACAATCCTTTCCAATCTTTCTCTTTAAATTGTTCAAATGTAACTATCATTTGGTGTTGCAGAATACCTTTAGTGATGTTGATGATGGTGATAATGATAATAGTGATGATGATGATGGTGGTGGTGGTGGTGGTGGTGGTGGTGGTGGTGGTGGTGGTGGTGGTGGTGGTGGTGGTGGTGGTGGTGGTGGTGGTAATAACAATAATGATTTATGAATGAATCCCATGTAAACAGGGTATCTAATATTTAGTAATTTATTATTTTTTTATGACAAGCCTGACGTATATGAGTGGAAACAGCCGTGCCATACTTATTACTATTTTTTGGTCTTAGATTAATTATGGTGTTTGGAGCTGCCAATATTATAGAAGTTTTTTGATGAATTAATTTCGTTTATAAAAAAATTTATATTTCAATCATATTTTTTTTCTTCCAACAGAGTAATTCGAAATAAGGGTTGAGCAAACAAGTTGACGTTCACCAGAAAGTTTGAAGGTCAGTTTATTTACTTCCTACTAAGAAGTTTTTCCTCCTCTTTCTACGCCTCCTTTTTTGCTTTACTCTTTCCCGTGGAACACATTTCACACACCGTTGACTCGTTCCCTGTCCCTATTCCTACGTAATTTTCCACACCACTCATCACTCTCCCCCCCGAAGCTATCACCTGTTATTAACTCAACTGTTTAATTATTCTTTCCTCCATCATCCCCTTACTTTTCCCGTCCTTCCATCAGTCCCACACGCACACACACAATTTACACACACACACACACACACACACACACACACACACACACACACACACACACCACACACACACACACACATACACACACAGACACACACACACACACAGATCCTGTTTCCCCTGCACCTATTAAGCAATCGCTAATCTTCTCGCACCCTAACGTGTATTTCCTCCTAACCTCCCTTTCCAACCATTTCCCCCCTCATGTAATCCCCTACATATCCCTATCTACTATTGTGACGAGAATTGAGTCATTATCCAGATGGGTGACATGCCTTTGCTAACGGTAATTTGACCCGTTTGGATCAGAGGAAGGTTTAGGTGAGTCCACGATGTTGGTTCTGGTGTGGCGTCCCCTTCCCCCAGCCTTTAGATCCCCACCCGCGTGTGTGTGTTATCGATTAGGGAAGTAATAATGCATAGATAGATAAATCGATGCCCATCAACGTTTTATACATTTATATTACTTCGTTACCTAGTATTTTGGATGGGAAAGTCGTGTCGTGTGTGTGTGTGTGTGTGTGTGTGTGTGTGTGTGTTGTGTGTGTGTGTGTGTGTGTGTGTGTGTGTGGTGTGTGTGTGTGTGTGTGTGTGTGTGTGTGTGTGTGTGTGTGTGTGTGTGAGTGTGTGTGTGTGTGTGGGTGTGTGTGTGGGTGTGTGTGTGTGTGTGTGTGTGTGTGTGTGTGTGTGTGTGTGTGTGTGTGTGTGTGTGTGTGTGTGTGTGTGTGTGTGTGTAGCAGCAGCCAGGTGGACTCCTCAGCTTACATTGATGGAGAGACAATTAAGAGGGTTGAGAGTGTCTTGAGAGATAACCCACGACACTAATGGAGCAAGGGTGGGAGGGGGGAAGGAGGGAGGGTGGCAGAGAAGAAAGGGTATGGAAGGTGAGTGGGAAGGAGGTACGAGAGAGAGAGAGAGAGAGAGAGAGAGAGAGAGAGAGAGAGAGAGAGAGAGAGAGAGAGAGAGAGAGAGAGAGAGAGAGAGAGAGAGAGAGAGAGAGAGAGAGAGAGAGAGAGAGAGAGAAAGAGAGAGAGAGAGGTCGTGGAGGACTAAGAACAAGGGACGTTGCTGGAGGCTTCTTGGTGACACGAATTATCTCTTAATGCAGTGTCGTCGCCGCTTCTTCCCTTCCTCTCCTCCCACCAGACGCTACTCACCATTAGTGTTCCTCTTGTGTTGACGAGTCACTTGATTTCCCTTTGTATATGCGTGTTAAGAGGGATCTGTTTACGTGTTCGTGTTTTAAGTTTGCATTGTTTCTCGTGTAATTAATTTACAAACTCAACATGTAAAGATTTGGTTATTTGTGGATATTATTGACAGGTTCAATATAAACATATCCGAATTTATATCCCATACACTTTTGTTGTCACATATATATATATATATATATATATATATATATATATATATATATATATATATATATATATATATATATATTAAGATAGATAGATAAATAGATAGATGTATTAAGTGTTTTAGTTTAACTCGACAATTTTTGGAATGTAAAAGATTGCCTAGCTAGTTATTTCTATTTATGTCTGAAACATTACCTCTTTACATTACAAAGTCTCTTTGAAACACCTGATTTAGTGCATTTCAAACGTAATAACAGAATCTCTCCTAATACCTGTATTGTAGGAACTCACGTTACTCCAATAAATTATTACTTAATATTTGATTGGCCAAAGTGTTCTCTCGCTCTCTTCTTTCACAACACTTACGCACCTGTACCAGACTCATGCTCCTTTATGACTGAAAGGCTTACCAGTGTCTCACACTATGAAGTGACTTGAGTCGTATACACATAGACAACCTTTTAGAAGGCATGACTTTACCTTTTTGTTGGGTATATATTGATTTTTTTTTGGAGAGTACGAGAACTAGCTGTTATGTCACCATCAGGTGGACGATACAATTTATGAAATATTTGAATTCGAAGTTTTAAGTAAGAATGTAAAGGCATGAGAATAATCTAACTTTGGAAGAAGAAAAAAAGCATAAGTTTGTCACATTTAAGTGTAAGAGTTAAATCATGAGGATAAATGTTTAAAATCGAAGTTTGAGAGACATTATAATATGAATGAAGGTCGAGTGAATTTATGGCGGTGCTTCCCTGTGTATGCCAAGACAGTGTTGCCAGGTACAAGGGAGTGAAGCAGCGTAGAAGGCAACGTTTGGGTTTGATACTTAAATGATGGCGTTCTACTATCTGATATTTTTGTGGTGGGTGTTAGAGGGTTTTTATCCATTTCTACTTCTTATTCCTTTTATTTTCTGTCATTGTATTGCATTTGATGTATCAATAACTCATGTCTTATCCGTTATTGTATTTTTTATTATACCATTTCTTCCTGTCATTTTCTTTCTCTATTCACACTCTGCAGCTCAATTCACAAACGCATGTGTTGATGCTTTTATGCTCTTAGTTTTTCAGAGAGTGTAACGATGTATAGGTAAGGTGCGTTCAAACTATTAGAAGACAGCTAGTGGTGTAGTGAGGTGTAGTGTTGTGTGGTGTGGTGTGATGTGGCCCATAAGTAAACTGGTAAATTCATACAAACACCAATGTACAAAACTGCGTGGGAAAGGTTATGACATAGGACATTTTATCTATCTGAGAACACAAGGGGCACCATCACCTCATCGATCTTGTGTACTTACATCATCATCACACACCTAGAAAAAATATGGGAAGTAAAAGTGTGTGTTAGATATTCAAAAGCTGTCGTGTTACATTCTTCTTGTATCCCCAAGGAGAGAAAGGCATATGTGTCCTTGCTAATTGGACCTTGTAAGTCTTGGTGTTTCCTCAAAGCCGTGAGGTACTGGAAGAAATTTTTCAGTCCACCAAACACATGCTGTAAGAGAACATGTGGCGCTAACTTATTCTATCTTCCTGTCTCTTCTCTTATTCCTCCTCCTCGTCCTCCTCCTCCTCGTCCTCCTCCTCCTGCTACTCCTCCTTCTGCTGCTCCTCCTGCTGCTGCTGCTCCTCTGAAAATATCCACACTAACACACACACACACATACACACACACACACACACACACACACACACACACACACACACACACACACACACACACACACACACACACACACACACACACACACACACACACACACACACACACACACACACCTTACCTTCACATATTCTTTTTCCTTGTCACATAGGAGGACACATTCTATTATAAATGTCATAAAAATAACTGAAAACATGAAATGCGTCGCAAATGTTAGGCACGTTGGACATGCAGGATGAGGTTGACCACTGCCCAGTGTCGTGTTATTGCTGTGAACCCGGAAACAGGTGCGGCTGGGAAGGTCTATTAAGCTTGAAATATGGTTGGAACACACGATTTAATTTTAAACTCTTTTTTCATATCGTTTGAATCTTTCTTCTAGTAGTAAAGTGCATGTGGTGTCCCGAAGTCCACGCTACTAATAGATCACACGTTGCTTACCATTATGACAGACTTCTTTACCTGTTTACGCTGAAACCCTTAACAGACTTGATTCCAGATATGCTTTTCCTCCTTGTTAAGTCTTCGGGTTATGTTGTTATGGTTTTATCACCCAACATAGCGTCTGTTTGTATTCCTCGCCACAGCTAAGTCGTTTATTCCTGGGTTTTGTAAGGCTGTTACTCAACTTTGCTGACTCTGAAAGATGAGGCGCGAACAATGAACTCGAATTACGTTATAAGACCAAAAACATGTGATAAGAGAACACGTGGCGCTGACTTATATATTATTTTCTTTTTACAGAAGATTTGAATTGAGCAAAGTGAGATAAATGATCATCCTTACGTTTAAATTATTCCTCTTAGAACATTTACTTTACCCAGCACACTCCCCATCATCTGCCTTCCTGTCACACCTCTGAATCAAAGAAAGAGTGCTGCGATCTATCTCCCACCAGATCACTACCAAGAACGTGACGCATATTTGTATTGATAATAACCTTGGAACCTATTAACGTTTATGTCACACACCAAATCCATGTAACCTAAGTTAGTGCAAAGAGGAAGAATCCCATCCATGCAGCACTACTAATCAGAGGTAACTACAGGTATCCAGGAATGTTTGTCATTAATTAAGTCTTACAGTGATTTAGAACGTGAGATTATCGCCTTCAGCCTGCGATTGAAGTGAAAGATCTAATTTTTTTATGTGAAAAATAATACCATGTTGTATTTTAGTTGTAACATATTGCTTCTTACCAGCCGACTGAGGTGATGAAAGGGTGCAGCAATGAATTATTTGGCGACAATTAGATATAAAAGAATGTAAATAATTGAATTTGATGAAAGAGGAGAGTTGAGGGGAGAAGAAATGATTGGTTAGAAAAGAAGGCATGGATTAAATTAAGCAAGAAGGGTATGGGGAGAGTGAGAGAGAGAGAGAGAGAGAGAGAGAGAGAGAGAGAGAGAGAGAGAGAGAGAGAGAGAGAGAGAGAGAGAGAGAGAGAGAGAGAGAGAGAGAGAGAGAGAGAGAGAGAGAGAGAGAGAGAGAGAGAGAGAGAGAGAGAGAGAGAGAGAGAGAGAGAGAGAGAGAGAGAGAGAGAAAGAGAGAGAGATAAATGGTGGCCAAGGAGTGCAGACTCGCAACCTCTTTGGAATCTTCGACCTCCCGCACTGAATTCTCGATGTCATCAGCTGTCTTCTCCTCCTCCTCCTCCTCCTCCTCCTCCTCCTCTCTCCTCCTCCTCCTCCTTCTCCTTCTCCTCCTCCTCCTCCTCCTCTTCGTTTTCCTCTTCCTTTTCCTTCTGGGTTATGAAATGTTGCCATGCTCAAATGGATCTCAGAATCGCTCAGAAAGATCTTAAACTCGCCGATGTGTAATTCAGAATCGTCCGGGCGTGTGTCAAAACCCCGTATACTTTTCTCTGAACATTTCACGCTATTCAGACGGCAGAAATGTTTGTGTAGCCTTATATTCCTGTGTGTGTGTGTGTGTGTGTGTGTGTGTGTGTGTGTGTGTGTGTGTGTGTGCGTGTGTGTGTGGGTGTGGGTGGGGGGGGGTGTATGTGTGTGTGTGAATCCACGTGTTATTTTCCGTCTCGTTCACATATATATATTATTAACATTTTCAATTTCGCTCAGGCCTTTTGGATTTGAAATACGGGTGAGAGGAAGAAAGGAGGTTTGAAAGAGAGGTTGAAATAGGAGGGAAGAGGGAACAGGAGGAGGAAGAGGAGAAAGGCGATACATAAACAGGCCTTTCGTTCCCTCCGTGGACGTGCAGCAGGAGCACATAACTTTTTCGTCCTCAG
>JAXIVD010012068.1:0-5000 GCA_036785275.1 Cancer borealis
CTGTAACGCGTTGCCACCGGTGATTAATGTTAGATAGAGGTGATGAGGCGCTACGCGGATCCCATCCTGGATGGACATCGGGAGTCATGAGGCATCACTAATATGAGCTGCAATGCGCCAGCTAATGAGTTCAGTTTTGCTGCGGCAGCATGACGTCAGTGGCTCCAGCGCTGGGCTTCACAAGGGCGAGATCAATGCTGGTGGTGTCTCGCATCCGCATCGAGGCTCATCTCGCCCAGTCAGCACAGGTTTTCCCAAAGGACGAAAATGTTATCTCTTCTACGTCTCGTCCGCAGCGCCACGCTATCTGAAGTGCACTGGCTTGTGGAGGCGCGTCACGTCACATCATGCAAGGGTTCATTGCGTCCGGGTGAACCTGATCCCCTTGCTAGGTGTGCTCTGTGGCGGCGCTCATGTGTAGCTGCTGTGCACCGCTGGGCTGTGGCCTCGTGCAGGGACGTAGCTCTCGTTTAGGCGACACAGTGCACCTTTTTGTTGCGTGCGTGACTTCACCGCACCCAAATTAACCTCATCGTCTTCATTTAACTTGGCTCCGCACAGTCTCTCTCTCTCTCTCTCTCTCTCTCTCTCTCTCTCTCTCTCTCTCTCTCTCTCTCTCTCTCTCTCTCTCTCTCTCTCTCTCTCCTCTCCTCTCCTCTTTCCTCTCCTCCTCTCCTCTCCTCTCCTCTCCTCCTCTCCTCTCCTCTCCTCTCCTCTCCTCTCCTCTCCTCTCGCCTCGCCTCGCCTCGCCTCGCCTCGCCTCGCCTCGCCTCGCCTCGCCTCGCCCCGCCCCGCGCCTCGCCTCGCCCCTCGCCTCGCCTCGCCTCGCCCCTCGCCTCGCCTCGCCTCGCCCCTCGCCTCGCCTCGTCTCGTCTCGCCTCGTCTCTCCTCCTCTCCTCTCCTCTCCTCTTCTCTCCTCTCCTCTCCCCTCCCCTCCCCTCCCCTCCCCTCCCCTCCCCTCCCCTCCCCTCCCCTCCCCTCCCCTCTCCTCTCCTCTCCTCTCCTCTCCTCTCCTCTCCTCTCCTCTCCTTTCCTCTCCTCTCCTCTCCTCTCCTCTCTCCTCTCCTCTCCTCTCCTCTCCTCTCCTCTCCTCTCCTCTCTCTCTCTCTCTCTCTCTCCTCTCTCTCTCTCTCTCTCTCTCTCTCTCTCTCTCTCTCTCTCTCTCTCTCTCTCTCTGACCCACCCTCCCACCACGGCACTGGATGATGGTGTAACCTTCTTGAATCCTTCGCCATTATAATTAAGACGCCCAACTTTTCTAGCGGCACGTATTCCTGAGCAGTTTCTGTATCGTGAACGTCATCTTATTTTCTACCCACATGAAGCCTTTGGGGATTTAATATATTAAGTCTGAACTTTACCGTTACATACCTCCATGCTTAGATCAACTTTAGGGTCTTAAGATACTCGTGACTTTATCTTGACTTTAACATTATGCTGAGTTATAGGGTATGTTTTGGCAGAGTGGTGGCGGGGGTGGATTCAGCACCGCACAGCCGCCGCGAGCGATGCTGCTGTGTGCCCTCAGTGGTGTGTCACAGACCGGTGATGGTGGGTAGGGGTGTTACCGTGGTACCTGCAAAGGGCCGAGAGTGATTAAGAGGGACTGGAGTCTCCTGTCGCAGTCAGTTGTGGCCTTTTCAGGGGTGATGGCGGGAGGCAACAAGAAATCCCGCGTTGGCATCCGGCTGGTTTTATGGTCCCAGTTACCGTCGGGTTCTTCTTGGTGTCAGTCTTTAGCTTCGCTGTTGGATGAGAGATCCGCCACGAGCTGTGTTGTGTGTGTCCTTAGTAACCCATCGCTGTAGAGTGACAGCGCGGTGTTGTGACGGTGCACGCCGCTGGGAAAGTGTTGTCGAACAGTGTAGTGTGTAGTGGGGTGCGTGTATGGAATGAGTGGCGTGTGCAGGGAAGCATGTCGGGGTGACTGGGGCGTCCTGAATCCGAGGAGTCATGTGCCAGTAGTCTGCCCTAGACCCTCGCCGGGCCAGCACGCGCCGACAGCCTCTTGGTTACGCCCCCTCGCTCCTCGCTCCTCGCACCGCGTAATTTTACGTCATTACCACACTTGTTATGACCTCGGAAATTTATCGCGGTGGACGCTTTGACAGTTTGCATTAACAAATTGCAATAGAGTTTGCGTCCAATATTTTATGTGGCTGTAATGATGCCGTAATTGTATAATTATCCAGATATTGATTGGGAATTGCATTTCTCGAAACAAGTCATATAATAAATCAATCCCAGGGCTCACTTTGTCCCCAGCAATACTGCCACTGATAAAGGAGGCACCCCGTGACACACAGTGTGGTTGCTGGGGCAGGCGCAGGGCTCCGTGGTGGGTAGAATGCATTATATGGGCGTCTTTCATCCGCTCAAGAGGTCTCCGCCCTCTTCCTCTCTGGTGTTGGCGGCGGCCAAGGGAAGGCAGGCGTTGTGAGCCTCGAGTGGCCGGGCAGGTCAAGTGGCCATTTGAGAAGTGACCGTCCTAGTGTTCCTCCCTTCCCCTCCCGAACCTTGCATTCCCACCTCCTTATCTTGTGCCGCGCGCTATCTCTTACCATTGGAGGCTGATGCTTAGGTTTGGGGTCCGTTTGAGGGTTATCGTGAGTCTGTGTTACACCATCTGACAATGAAAAAACATCATTTGCCGCTTCTGTGAGGATTGAACATTTCTGTGTTGGATGCAGACTGTAAAGCCTGTTGCAGGGTTTTCCTCATCCTGTGCTGAGAAGCGCCGACAAACCCCCAAACCCTTACCCTGTGTACAGGGACAACCTGTTCTCGCCATCACTCAATCATCTCACTTGTATAGGAATTTGACCTTAGCTTTAGTGGATTGCATCGTACCATAATTGTGTGTGTGTGTGTGTTGGTTCATGAGAGAGAGAGAGAGAGAGAGAGAGAGAGAGAGAGAGAGAGAGAGAGAGAGAGAGAGAGAGAGAGAGAGAGAGAGAGTGAGTTCACTGGGTAGAGAGAGAGTCAGGCCTGTACATGCTGGTTGACGCGATCTGTTGATGTGAAGGACGAGGGTCGCGTGCGTTAGGTGTACGAAGCGAGACACACACTGTAACGAAGACTGCAGAGGATGGCCTGACGTGCGAGCCTGACCATTAACGCGTATATCATCTGTGTACAGGTGAACAGAGCCTTAATTACAAGTGCCTTCAAGAACATTACACCTTGAGTGGAAGTGAACAGTGAGTGTGACCCGAGATAGTTGGCTTTTTGGCGCCTTGTTCTGCTGGCCGGCCGTGCAGGTGGTTGAGCCGAAGTGGTGTTTAAGCAGAGGCTGGCAGACACCATGGGCAACTCAGACAACGAGGTGAGTGCCGGGATTGTTGGAACAGTAGAGTGTACCTTTGTTCTGTGCTCCTTTGGGGTCAGTTGATGTTTCAGGTCTGGGTTTCCTTATTGGGACGCTCAGTATAGAGGCGGGGAAGAGGAACTCATCGGTGTTGCCAAGGGATGGGGTTTATTTCAGTCATGCTGTAAAAAATTGCTCATAATTGCAATGTTAGGCCTAGGAAAGTTGTGTCTCGTGGTACATTATGTTGGTTATGGTAAATGTGATAATTGTCAAAAGTAAAAGGCGAGGGAAGGAGGGAAGGCAGTGGTGGTGGATAAGGTGAACATTCCCTTCCCTCCTCTCTTTACACAGACAGCTGCAGTGGGCGTGTGCTGACACTTGTCGAGATAGTGTGGTGCTGAGGGAATAGCAGAAGGCCCTGTCCCCCCTCTGACAACCCCTCCCCTACCCCATTTTGAGCGATTAAGTGTTTAGAGGTGTGTGTGTGTGTGTGTGTGTGTGTGTGTGTGTATGTGTGTGTGTGTGTGTGTGTGTGTGTGTGTGTGTGTGTGTGTGTGTGTGTGTGTGTGTGTGTGTATGTGTGTATGTGTATATGCGTGTTCTTCCCTTGAATGCAGTCTTACATGACTATGTACTGCTTCAGTCTCCTTGAAGTATGTATGGCTTTAGTACCGAGGAACCTTGAGCATTCTGGGTCAGCTATATAATTATATTTTTACCTTGCTTATATTTATATTTTAGAATACCACTTATCAAATCCAATGCTAGTGTTGCATACGAGGTCAGCTTGATGAAGGAATTGTTACAGTATACGTACATTGTAGAAAAAAATAGAATTCCATGTTGAAATTCTTTAAATAAAACAAAAGATCAGATGTTTGTTGTAAATTTTGGTGTGTGTATTGTTTAGAAGCATGAGAACGGCCAGTTTGAACAAAATGCACTAAAAAAAAACAAGAGGTGTAATACGGCTTCATCCACGATAATTGAACCAAGGACGTGAGTTAGTAGTCCATTTGTAGTGTATTTACGTGTAGCTACGTAGCGTGGCGAGTTAGTCTTCCTGAAAGCAGTGGCACAAAGTAAGCGAGTGATTACGTTCAGCAACTAAGACGAAGGCACTGAAATTAGAGGAAAATGAAGGTGAAAAGGCCTTCGACTCTCCTTTTCACCGGTGTTCAATATTACCTGTACGTGGTGTGGGAAGGGGGAGAGACACCTTCACGCGGGAGAGGCGTGTACATGCTATATACGGAGAGGTCGAGGCCACTGTATAATGCGAGACTTGAATTAGAAGAAAAGAAAGTTTGTGTCTGTGTCTGCAGGTGTCGAGTGGCGATACATGTTAGTAAATGAGGTCGTGTGACATTCTTACCATCTACCTATGTGACAACAGTAATCTGCTGGTGTTATGGTGTCAAGATGATGCTTTGGGATACTTAAAGAAGTTTGTCACAGGTTGCCTCATCGATTACAAGCACTAAGTTCTGCTAACCCCATTCAGAGGTGTGAGGAGGGTAGGATGGTGGGGTGAACGCGAGGGTTGGGAGTGCCACACCTGACAAACGATGCAGGTGTAGTAGCAGAGTTATGACCGTGTTAATGGCCTGGGCAGTGTGGCTCAAGGGATTATTAATATCTCGGATTAAATTGGTGACGACAGAGCACCAGGAACACCCCACTACCAGTA
>JAXIVD010012069.1:2500-7500 GCA_036785275.1 Cancer borealis
GGCGGTTGTACAGTGGTGTAGCGCTCTGGTATGTGAGCCTAGGGTCCCGGGTTCAAATCCCCGTTATACGCTGACCACTTTCCATTCTTTGATATCACCGCCGAGTGGCCAAAGACTTCCCAAATTGCTGCCATACTGTTCTCAGACGGGATTAACAACGTTTATATGCGTCTGAGGCTGTAGCAGTGATTAGCCTCGCACGTTCTCAACATGTTCACGAGAGAACCTAAACATTTGAGGCGTCACCATAAAAATCTGTAGACCTGCACCAAATAACAGGCGAGGCAAGTCCATCTGTGTCTCAATAAGCTTACTGGCGCTAACGGTTAATGATAAAAAAAAAAGTCTGACTTTATATTCTAATAGAGTATGATTTGTGGATCTATGGCGTATCTGGATTGAATTGCGTTTCTCTTTACCTGTCAGTCATACTTAAGCCGAGGAGGATGAATTATGAGGTAAGATCTTAGAGCTTATATAAGGAATGTGTCGACGTCTGAGTTTAATAGTTTTGGAGCCGTTTTGGCCTTCCTCACGGTCGTCACTGAATGTGTGGATCGATGAAAGGTAATGAGCGTCGCATCCCACGAAGATTCATTCAAACAGACTCCTCAACGCTTCAACTTGTGACGTAATTGACAAAATACAGTGAATGTTGTACATACTTGCGAGTGAGTCAGGCGAGGACGACTCTGAGAAGCGGCGTTACTCACCCTTCGTCGCGCCGTCTACCATTCCCTGCTGGAGAAAGTGTGGCTTAGTTAGAATGGAAGTAGTGTGTGACCTCAAAACCACTAAACTACTGCTGTTGCTGCTCCTGTTGGCGGCAGTACTAGCAGTAGTAGTAGGAGTGGTTAGTTATAATAGTTATAATGATTATAATGATATTAATGATACTACTAATGGTAATGGTATAGTATTTTTTTCAATAACATTGATAAGAACAATAATAACTAGAGAGGCACTCAGTAGAGCGCAAATACCTCGCTGTCGCAGCAGATATTCATAATTCTTTCTTTAAGTCGACTTTTGTTATTAAAGTATAAACAATTCATAATTAAATGGAGGGTGTACTTTGGATACGGAGTCATGTTGGTGAAGTTTTGTGAAGTTGTGTGTTTTGATGGTTATAGATATTTGAAAATCCTGTAGGTCGACTTTGGAGTTGAAGTTTGGCGCGCTGAAGGTGGCGCCCAAAATAACGTGTAATGAGAATACTGTGGCGACTCTTGATTTTTGCTGACCTTACATAATGTAATGGAATCAGGCTCTAGGGTAGGGGATTATGTTGATGAGGTTTCATGAGGTTGCAATGCATTGTGTTATCGGGAAGCTACTAACATACCTACAAACAGACAAAATGAAAATATCATGTTCATCTTTGTTGGTGGAGGTAGTGATAATAGTAATAATAGTAATAATAACAATACTAATACTAATACTGATAATAATAATAATAATAATAATAATAATAATAATAATAATAATAATAATAATAATAATAATAATAATAATAATAATAATAATAATTATATCAATAATAATAATAATAGTTTATCGCTAACTCGTGAATCTACTGTTGTAAATTTTTCAAACACATTTCTATTTCCATGTTTATTGTTCTCTCCAGTGAATGTATTCTGATAACCGGGTTTACTTTATACTTATTTTTGTCAACATTGCCACAGCGTATTGATGAGCTTAGCCAATAGAGTCATTCATTTAGTTTCATGTATTTACTATTTCAATTTCCCTGAGATATTTTCCTCGCCATCAAAAGCCCAGCAACTGTTTGCTCAGCTAGATAGGAAACGTGTGCATGTTTGTATTATGACAATTCTTATTTCTGGGTAAAACTTTCGTTTGCATTTTTCGTTACCACATCGGCCTTTTTTATGTTCTCTTTTGTCAAAACATTATTTTATTTACTTTTATTAACCTGTTTTTTTTTCTTTCTCTGTCTCTTTCTCTCTATTTCTCTTTTTGTTTGTCTCCCTCTCTCTCTATCTCTGGATATAAATGTTGAGAGTGCTGAGAGTAGCACGTGTGTTTACTTGTACTGCTTATTTAGAACTGTTAATTTCTTTGTCCTTTGGTCTTTTGGTGTATTTATCAGCAGTAAAAAGTTGCAAAGATATTTTTGGTTCGTTAAACTGAGTCGTTCGAGTTTCAAAATTGTCAAAGTGAATCCATGTAATAGATTCGTTCATTAAAGGCGCAACCACTGCTAACAAGGGAAAGAGGGAGAGGGAGGAGAAGAAGGAAGGAAAGTGTTTGTATGAAGAGGGAGGTTACGACAAGGGCGGGAGGGAGGACTGTAGTTCAGTTAGTTAATTAGTTGCCAATGTTTCCAATCAGTCGCCAGCACACCCAGAGCAGCGCCGAGTACCTCTCACAACACAACACAAAATAGGATTGAGATGGACCTGAGATAGATAGGTTATGGTCACTAAACACACTCTTCATGTGGTACTTACTCCGGAGAGGCACGAGGTAAGGTGCACGAGGCACACTGCCAAGCCAATCGCCATCAGGAACTTCATGTTGATGCTGTAGCTGCTGGTATCACACTGTTGGCATGACCTTCTTACCTGTATTTATATCACTGGTTCCATCCCGTTCCTAACATAATTTCTTTTCATCGTCATGTACACCTGTAACGTGAGCCGCACCACACCTGTGTAACGAGAACCACGTCATCAAACACCGTGACAGGAAAACATACATTAATATGCTAATACTGTGCAACACCTGTGTTTATGTAAAGGCGTCTGCTTGGCCTCATCAAGGGATACATTTTTTTTCTGGAAATGCTTGAAGTCTAAACACTCCTGAGATCTTTAAAGGTTAACATTCATTTCCCTATCTCAAAGATGTAACATTTGGATACTTAGTGTGGCTGAGTGGAGGCCGGCAGAAACTAAAAAAGACTTATTGTAACAAGTGTTTGATATCCTCACCACTTCATATACGTATGCTATTAAATTCAGTTCCTTTTCACTACACCTGCAGTATTTTTTTTTTGCATTAAAAGGTTACCGGCTAAGGGAAAAAATAAATTAAGTATAAAAATAAAATCCCGCTTGTCGCCAGAAACTGTAAAGAAAACAGTAGGAGAAATATAGACATGGGGATGGGGGGCAGTTCAATTTAGTATGAGAGATGTCTTGACACTCCTCTTTTGAAAGAGTTTAAGTCATAGGCAGGTGGAAAAACAGACAAAGGAAGAGAGTTCCAGAGTTTACCAGTGTAAGGGATGAAAAAGTGAAGATACTGGTTGACTCTTGCATTATGTAGACGGACAGAATAAGGATGAGAAAAAGTAGAAAGTTTTGTGCAGCGAGGCCGCGGGAGGGGGGGGAGGCATGCAATTAGCAAGTTCAGAAGAGTAGTCAGCATGAAAATAGCGGTAGAAGATAGATAAGGATGCAACATTGCGGCGGTGACTTAAAGAGTCAAGACAGTCAGTTAGAGGAGGAGAGTTGATTAGGCGAAAAGCTTTAGACTCGACCCTGTTTAAAAGAGCTGTATGAGTTGAGCCCCCCCAGACATGAGAGCCATACTCCATACATGGGCAGAGCAGATAAGACCCCTGTACAGAGCAAGCAGCTGAGAGGGAGAGCAAAATGGACGCAGACGCCATAGGACACCTAACTTCTTGGAAGCTGATTTAGCAAGAGTAGAGATATGAAATCGCCAATTTAGATTTTTAGTAAAGGATAGACCGAGTGTGTTTAATGTGGAGGAGAGGGGAAGTTGAGTGTCGTTGAAGAAGAGGGGATAGTTATCTGGAAGGTTATGTCGAGTAGATAGTTGTAGAAATTGAGTTTTTGAGGCATTGAACAAAACAAGGTTTGCTTTGCCCCAATCAGAAACTAGTGAAATATCAGAAGTTAAGCGCCCTATAGCATCTCGTCTTGAGTCATTTAATTCTTGTTGGGTTGGGCGTCTGTTGTACGACGTTGAAAAATGCAAGGTGGTGTCATCAGCATAGGAGTGGATAGGGCATTGAGTCATATTTAGGAGATCATTGATGAATAATAGAAAGAGAGTGGGTGATAGAACAGAACCCTGAGGAACACCACTGTTGATAGTTTTAGGAGAAGAACAGTGACCGTCCACTACAGCAGCAATAGACCGGTCGGAAAGGAAACTGGAGATGAAGGTATGAGTTTCAGCAGATGGATGGCTACGGTACCGTTTGTGAGTCGCCTCTCTATCAATGACAGCACGAGAACAAGCAGAGTTAAACCAGGGCTTTTTAGCTTTAGTATTAGAGAAAATATGAGGAATGTATAGCTCCATGCCAGAGATAATCATCTCTGTTATGCGCTCGGCACAAAGAGAAGGATCTCTGACATGGAAGCAATAATCATCCCAAGGAAAATCAGAATAGTACTGCCTCAGAGTTGAAATGCCAGAAGCACCTCTGCTTAGGCGGGTTCTAAGGCTGCACTGGAGTGATAGGACAGGTAACAGAAATAAGATTGTGATCGGAGGAGCCCAACGGAGAGGAAAGTTTAACAGAGTAAGCTGAAGGGTTGGAAGTTAGGAAAAGATCAAGAATGTTGGGCGTGTCTCCAAGGCGGTCAGGGATACGGGTAGGGAACTGCACTAACTGCTCTAGGTCATGAAGGATAGAAAAGTTGAAGGTTTGTTCACCAGGTTGGTCAGTGGAAAAAGATGAAAGCCAAAGCTGGTGGTGAACATTGAAATCCCCTAAAATGGAGATCTCAGCATAAGGAAAGTGAGATAGAATGTACTCCACTTTGGAAGTCAAATGGTCAAAGAATTTTACATAGTCAGAAGAATTAGGTGAGAGATAAACAGCATAGATGAATTTAGTTAGAGAGTGACATTGAAGTCTTAGCCAGATGGTAGAAAATTCTGAAGATTCAAGATTGTGGGCACGAGAGCAAGTAATGTCGTTATGCACATATGCGCAACAGCCAGCTTTGGATTGAAAATGAGGATAGAGAAAATAGAAGGGAACAGAAAGG
>JAXIVD010012070.1:0-2500 GCA_036785275.1 Cancer borealis
CCACAACGCTATTCTAATGACAGTAATAAATTAAGAAGATTTTCATTGAAGCTGGTGCACAGGTTATACTTTGCATATTAATCGAGAATCTACAACTACGCTTCATATTACAAGATTAAGCTATGAGAAGGACTGGTAAACCTCCGGGGATGTATTGTTTATTGAGGAAATTGTTTATGTTCATGGATTAGTAAAAAGCTTTATTTATTTTTTCATAATTTTCCCTCAGAATGAGAATTTTTTTGTTCATAGATATCCTGATTCGATCTAAATTTGGTTTGGTACCATACGTGCCCTCCGAACTATCATGTTTTTTTCTTCTTCCTTGCACTTCCCCTGACCTGATATACACTGCCACCACACCTATACTCATAATATCTTGAGGTTGGGATTCCTAATTTACTTTCCTCAAACATGGATGGAAGGTCTTGAAATTAGATGGTTGTCATGGATTAGGAATATATACTCTTTAATATGTATATACGTATTTTATTTTACTTGGCAGTCATCCAGCTGGACTTGATCTGTGTGTGTTTCCTTTCAGTTTCGCTACTTCATCCATTCTTCATTGGAATTCGTAACAGACAACATGGGAAATTTCGTGTCACCATCAAGTCATATGTGAGTGTTTCTGAATGTAGGTTTGCTTGCTTTACTATGGCAGCGTGTTTGTTTGTATTTGAGTGTTTGCATGGTAGTGGGGGAAAGAGTAGGGAGAACGCTGGGAGGGGGTAGGGGTGAATCCTGGCACTATAGTAAGGCAGCACATCACTCCGTCCTGTGTCATGTTTGGTGCGGGGTGAGTGGCGGACTGCCGACCATCAACTTGTCTGTCAGTGTTAAGGGAATAAAGTGGAGTCGAGCTCAGTCCAGCATTCAAAATAGTCACCACGACTTAAATACACTGTTATTTATAGTGTTTGTATCACCAGTCTTCCGTTGAATACTCAGATTACGTATAAATGGAAGGCATATATACCAAGTTACTAAATTAAGTTGCCTTTGTATTTTGTGATACATCTTAACTGAATTGACTGGCTAGCAATATTCGATAGACACCTGTTTGTATGTTCAATTTATCCACTTAGTGTCACATTCGGCGCCAGATTGCAGACTTGGTAGTGTTATGAATGTTTCTTCTATCAGCTGAAAGTAGTCCTCCTGATCCCAAACTTAATCCTTCAAAAAGAATGATTTGGTGTTAGGAGAAGGGGTTGGATCTTACAGTGAGAGGCTGCATATGAGAAAGGAGATGTGGTGCTCTCAGCATGAAGAAAGGATTCACAATTAGATTGATGCAGATGAGAAGGTGTGAGCTGATCCGTGTCAGCTGTCAAGATGGACCAAGTTTAATTGAGAAGTTGATGATTAATGTGATAAGATAATTGCTGAAACACACACACACACACACACACACACACACACACACACACACACACACACACACACACACACACACACACACACACACACACACACACACACACACACACACACACACGCACACACACACACACACACACACACACACACACACACACACACACACACACACACACACACACACACACACAACACAAACACACACACACACACACAGACACACACACACACACACACACACACACACATTGGGGATGATTGATTATGGCTTTCAGCGTCGTTGCTTCTGTATAGAGTCTATACTATAGACTCTCTGGATACAATTGAAGGGTACCATGCTGTCGAACCTCCACATGAATCAACACTGTGAATGTATTTTGTGATGGAATTATGGCATCTTCTGTGTTCAATATTCACTTCCATTCATAAGCAATAGCTAATCTAATCTTCCTCGCGAGATAACACCTTGAGGGGGAGTGTGGGTATCCTCATTACACATTCCTCAGCGTTGTTTTGTTAGTCGTGGTTGTTGATAATATAACCATCCATCCCCTTAGGAATCCAATATGCATTGTCGTTATCATATATTTTTTTATACCTTCGTCTGTTTACTACTCAAAGGCGACGGGCAAACCTTTTTTTTTAATAATTTGTAGCCAACACGCACGCACTCACGGACGCACACGCACATTCTTTTTTCTATACCAGATCTTTGTTTGAAACGCATTCCGTCTCTGGATTTCTGTTGCCCAATTCACTCTTTTTGTCCCGTATGTCTTATAGTCGTGGTCTTTACCGCTCTCCTTTGTTTAAGATATATTATATTCTGATGTTCAATGACACTCGTTAGTAACCTATCTTCATGACATGTCACAAAGCCTTATAAGTAGTTGGAGTCAATCGCGGATGTTGTAGACATATGTTGGTGGGAGCTCAGTCTTTCTGTGACTGTGCTGGTGACTTGCTGATGGCACTGCTTTTGGAGACCTGTGAGAGCGGTGCTTTTTTCGGAGCAGGAATGGCGTGTAGAGTTTTCTTCTCCAGTTGCATTAAGGAAAGAAGTGCTCTCGCAGGAACACGTCGCATTGGCCTTACTGCAAGAGATTGGGTTTACAGG
>JAXIVD010012071.1:2500-10065 GCA_036785275.1 Cancer borealis
GTGTCTGACTGTGCTGTGTGCGGGGCGTCCCGCTGACCCACCGCCATGACCACCTTCTGCAGAATCACCGGCTGTGCCCGGAATCTGCCCAAGCCCTGTTACTTCCCGCTGCTGCCGCCCATTTCTCCTGCTGAGGCCAAGAAGCTGTGCAAGATTACCGGCAAGGCCACTGACCTGCACAGTTACAATCCCGTCATCGCCTTCGGCAAACCACTGCGTCATGAGGGCGTGGAAGGCTGCCGCATCACCCGCCACGAGGACTTCTCCTTCGTGCGGCCGCAGCTCCTCAAAAATAAAGACAATGAACAATCCTTCTTCTACCTGGAAGAGGTCCTTCAGCGGATGCGGGCGCGGCTCAAGGGTCGTCCTGAGAGTAACAGGGAGTTCGTGTACCACATGACGGAACAGAAGACAAGCCTGCTCGTGACGGCCGAGATGGAGGAAGCCATCAGGACGGGACACTTTGAGACGGTGTCCATGAGTAAAGACTCCAAACGCATGAATGTGAAGCTTCACCAAGGCCGCATCGTGAAGCTGGACCTCACCACGATGGCACCCAACGAGACGGAGGACTTGGATGTGGCCTGCGGTGAAGGACAGAACAAGAAGGTCCTTAAGCAACAACAGAAACTTCTTGAGGAACGCAGGAAACGTAAGTCCAATACGCTGGCCCGCAAGAGTCAATTCGAGGCGCTGGAGGCCAAGGCCGAGGCCGCGGAACGCAGAGACTCCATCAGACCAATCAAACCACGGGTCAAGTTCAACGCCAAGCAGCGAGCTGAAAAGCTGGCCAACATGGAGGCCATGATGCGGCAGCAGCAGGAGAACAAGGCCATCCTGCTGCCTACAGTGGACGCTCGTAAGCCTCGTGACGAGGAGCTGCAGTACGAAAGGATGTTGTCTGATGTGGGGCAGGCACAGACCAGCTCCATCACCATGGCCGCCGTGTCCGCAGGCTTCAACTGGAAGGAGGCGCAGGAGGCGGAGGACGCTGGGTTTGACTGGGACAGTTTCCCGCACGAGGAGTATGTGGACCCCCTGGAGGTGACGGAGACAAATGTGGCGCGCGACGAAGTGGTGAACGGCGCCGACGTGGCCAACCTGCAGGTGGTGGTGTCGGTGGAGACCGTGCGGCCCGCGCTGCCCATGCCGCAGGACACGGCGCGGGCGGTGTGGAATCTGCTGGACGTGCAACTCAAACACACTGAGGATGTGAGTGACATCCTGCGGGCTGCCAAGAACCCCGACATTGTGCCAACCTTCCAGGACATCTGCCTCATCGCCGGGGCCATGGAGTCTGCCGAGCTGGGCTTCCTGGTGCGCGGCGAGGAAGGGGCTGAGTTCGTGCCCAAGGCGGAGTACGTGGCTGGTGATGCCCAGGCCGTGTCCGGGGCGCTGGTGGAAATTAACGAGAAGAAGAAGTTCGTGGCGGGCCAGATCCTGCAGCTGGGCGACCAGGAGTCCTTCGTGGCGGGACAGACAGTGGTCACAGCCCAAGGCAAGAAATTCGTGCCCGGCCAAACCATCATCAACAGGAACGGGGAGGTGAGCCTCGTGCCCGGCCAGTGCGTCAAGGGCCAGGAAGACGAGGCCATCCAGTTCGTGGCCGGCCAAGTGGTTGGAGGGCCAGGAGGACCCAATTTCGTGGCAGGCCAGATGATGGACCTTGGCGACGGACGGCAGGCCTTTGTTGCGGGCCAGACCGTTATCACCGAGGATGGACCAAAGTTCTGTCCCGGCGAGGTGACGGTCAACGCGTACGGTGAGGACCTGTTTGTGCCCGGCCTCTCCATGCCCACAGCCGAGGGTGCTAAGTTCGTGGCTGGCCAGGCCTTCCCTACCGAGAACGGCTTGGCCTTCACGCCGGGCCAGATCGTGGACACCATCGAGGGGCCGTCTTTCGTGCCGGGCCGGACCTTCAACACGCCCGAGGGATTAAAGTTCATCAAAGGCGACTTGGTGGAGGACGAGGCCGGCCAAATCAGATTTGAGCACCGGCCGTTCGCGGAAACACAACGCGTGAGCGAGTGGCTGGTAATTCCTAACAGTGAGCTTCAGCCGCTGGCCGTTGCCCAACGTACAGTGGTTGGCTTCATCGTCAACCCAACCAACACGGCGAACGTGCAGCCAGGCGACCAGCTGTACGGCGACATGGTGGAAACAGCAGACGCCGTGCAGTTCTACCTGTCTGGAAAGCTGCCCAAAGACCTGTCCCCCGAGGCCAAGGTCATCCCAGGCCGCCTGCTGGTGACGGAGCACGACCAGCGCTTCGTCCCCGGCAGGATGATGGCGGCTGGGGAGGGCGAGGAAGGGGAGAGGTTCGTGCCGGGCCAGACGGTCACCACCACGCACGGCGAGGAGTTCATCCCGGGCCAGATCGTGGAGAGCTGCGAGGGGCCAAAGTTCGTGCCCGGCCAGATGGTGATGACGGCACACGGTGAGAAGTTCGTGCCGGGCCAGGTGATCGTGGAGGACGACGGACCTAAGTTCGTGCCGGGACAGATCATCCAGACCAAGAACGGCGCCACCTTCATCCCGGGCCAGATGATGAACACGGACGAGGGCCAGCTCTTCGTGCCGGGCCAGCTGGTGGAGACCAACGCCGGGCCGCGCTTCGTGCCCGGCCAGGTGGTGGAGAGCCCCGAGGGACCCAAGTTCATCCCGGGCAACATCATTGAGACAGAAGAAGGACTCAAGTACGTCCCGCCCGACGCTGACGAGATCGACGAGGATTTCGAGATCTCGTTCCAAGGCTTCGAAGTGAGTGATGAGGAGCTGGCGCTGCTCATGACACACCCAACGGACGCGCGGCCTCACCCGACGCTCCTCAACGGGGAGTGTCTCATCGACACGGAGACACTCAAGAAGCTGGCGGTGGACACGGTGGTGGTGCACGGCGTCACGCCTGAGCCGCAGCAGAAGCAGGAGAAAAAGAAAAAGAAGAAGAAGGGTCGAGTACAGTTGGATGTCATGGAGGAGGAAGTGGAGGAGGTGGATGAGACAGATGAGGGCACGGACAGAGTGGATCTGCTGATGGAACTGGTGAAGGCTGGTTCCTGCATCTCCGAGGCGAGGAGGGAGAAGCAGATGGAGAAGCTGGCAGCCGTGATGGGGGAGGAAGGCGAGCACGAGAACCACGCCACACTGCAGGTGGAGGCGATGGTCCGCGTGCTGGCCTCGAGCAGCGGTGCCGCCGAGGTGGTGCGAGCCTTCTTGGGTCAAGACGAGGGAATTATCGCCAATATCATCCATTACATGATCAACACCGACGACATCAAGAGGAACGACCATGCGAGACGCGCCCTGCGGCAGAGCGTGCACCGCGTGGTGACACGCCGCTGCGACAGGGAGATTGACGACATGGTGGAGATGCTCAGCGACAGCCCCGAGCGTCTACTGACGGACGCACGCACGCAGGTGCTGCTGACGGAGGCGGTGGGTGTGGTGTGTGTGACGGGCAACGTGGAGGTGGCCGCCATGCTGGAACGGTTCATCTCGGAGCCATCTGAGCCTGACTCGCTACGGGACAACCCGGACGTGGTGTCGGTGCTGCGGCAGCTGATCGTGCTGCACCAGATAGCCGAGCGGGACCCTGAGGTGGCACGCATGCTGCAGGTGCTGCAGACCAACCCAGAGGGACTCAAGGACCGCAGGAAAATCCGTGAGCTGCTGCGGAGTGCCAACCTGCTGCTGCAGCTGCCCAAGGAGGCCAAGGTGACAGGGGATGATGAAGACGAGGAAGAAGAGGAGGAGGCTTCTAAAAGGTTTGACCTGCGTCACGTGGCCTCTTCGAAGGACATCCCGAAGGAGATGTTCGAGCAGCTGAAGGAAGACAGACAGACGGCCAACCGCTTCATCGAGGAGCTGCCCGACGAACTCTTCAGACAGATCCTGCAGGACCAGCGGTGCGGGGAAAGCCTCATCGCGTCCCTCAACGAAGGGTGCTCTAGCTCCTCGCGGGGGGAGCTGGACAAGTTCAAGAAGGGCATGGCCATCGTGGTGACCAAGGAGAACATGCAGGCAGTGATCCCGCGGGAGTTCTCACGGTCTGTGTGTTACGGCATCGTGCCCTACCTGCTCATCGATGAGGAGGGAATCAAGTTCTTCGAGCGGGGCCTCACAGGACGCAAACTGGCGCCGGCGAGGGTCATCGAGAACACGTGGTTCATGCCCGACGCTTACTACGACTCCAAACCAAACTATGAGGTGCTGCCCCGACCACCACCACCACCACCACCACCACCATTACCATTACCATTATCATTATCATTACCATTATCATTATCATTACCATTACCATTACCATTATCATTACCATTATCACTACCATTATCATTACCATTATCATTACCTTTATCACCACCATTATCATTAACATTATCATTACCATTATCACCACCACCACCACCACCACCACCATTATCATCACCACTACCATTATCACCACCACCACCACCACCATTCATTCTCGCCCCTCAACACCCCCTCACCCCCCAAACCTCAAGGCGACCCCATGGGATGTGAACTACTACTCCACTAATGACATAAACACACACACACACACACAAACACACACACACACACACATACACACACACACACACACACACACACACACACACACACACACACACACACACACACGTTCTTCAGTGGGTTGAGGTTCGTGCCTCGCTCAAGGTCATCACTATCATCCTATCCCCTCCACTATCAATCCCCTTATCATTATCATCATCATCATCATCATCATCATCATATTATCATCCCCACCATCACTAAGCTAAGTCTATTATAATATTCAAACCAAGAGATAAAAAATAAGTTAAAGTAAATTGAATCACATTGCAAATTAAGTCTTAGAAAATCATTAAAAAAAAAAAAAAAAAAATCACAGTAATTTAATCATAAAAAAAAAAAAAAAAAAAAAAAAAAAAAAGAGACCATTCTTAACGTACAAAATCAAAAGTAATTATTATTCTTTATTATGGTTTATCGTAGTTTTCTTGAGTCTTGTCTTTAGAGGAGAATGGAGCAGCAACCCCAGCCAGGCAAAGCAGGGGGCATCAACCCCTCCACCCCCCCCCAACCCCCCTACACACCGCCACTAACTCTGCTTGTGGGAGGAGGAGGAGGAGGAGGAGGAGGAGGAGGAGGAGGAGGAGAAGTAGCCAGAACGCAGATGCCTCCTTTCTCTCTCTCTTTCCCCTCTTCCTCTTCCTCTTCCTCCTTACCTACTTTTACATACATAATTGCGTTTTCTTTCCTTTCCATTTCCCGTTTTTTATTAGAATAACGCAGCCGAGGAATGTGGGTAACTTACTTGTTCTGGGGAAAACAATATATTTTTATTTATTTTTTATTTACCATGTGTTTTCCCCTCGTCCAGAATCCCTGACGCCTGTTGTCAAAGGGGAAAGTGAGGGGATAAGAATATTTACATTGAGTTACATGAAGGAAACACAGAATGAAAGGCCTTTTTCAAATAATTTTCTATCCACTGTTATAGTTTCAGAAACGTTTCTATGGAAATTGAAAAGCCGGTTGTCAATATAATTTCTTCTTCTTTGCAATAAAAACTAAATTGACCATAAGTATATATTTGATGTGATGTGAGGTTAGGTTAGGGTACAATAACTAAGGGGAGGCAAAGGGAAAATAAGGGAAAGTAAGGGGAAGGAAGGGGAAAATAAGGGGAAGCAAGGGAAGGGGAGATGAAAGTAAGGGGAGGGGGGGTCTTATAATTAGATCAGATAGGAAAGCTAAATAAAGTCATTGACAGGCAGTGCACAACCACGTTTCACCAAGCTGGCCTTAGTGCACTGACCGAACCCCCCATTTTTTCCCCCACTACCCTCCCTTCCCTTCCCTTCCTTCAAACTCTACTCTCTCTCTCTCTCTCTCTCTCTCTCTCTCTCTCTCTCTCTCTCTCTCTCTCTCTCTTCTCTCCCTTCAAATCTTCTCCCTCGTGCTCTTTCCACCTTTTCCTTCTTCCTTCATTCTTTCTCTCTTTCTTTCATCCCTCCAATCCTTCCTCTCTCTCTCCTTTTCCTTCCTCTCCCACTTTTCTTTCTTTTCTTTTTCTCCTTTCCTTCCTTCCTCCCCTCTCTTCACACCAACGCGGAAATCAAGGGAAAAAATGCAGACAGAAAATAAAAGTCAAAATGGTGACAGTAATAATATTCAGGACCAAATACTGACTGGCAATTCTAAGTGAGGGGAAATCATTAGGAATCACCCTCTCCCCTCCTCCCCCCTAAATGAAAAGAAAGAAAAAAGGAATAAAAAAATGACGTGAAAAAGCTGAATAAAGTAAAAGAGACAGATGAAAAAATATATAAGAAAATTGTGTTTAAGAAAATTTAAATAGTCATTATATATAAAATAAATACATTGAAGGAAATAATAATAATTTAAAAAAGGGATAAATACGAAATAAAGCAGCAATCATACCTTGCAAACCTGAGGGAAACCTGTTTATGTTTCCCCTCTACTGACGAAGCTGCAGGGAGGGAGTAGAGGGGAAAAAAAGGGGAAAAGAGGGGAAAAAAGGAGGAAAGAAGAAATATAGAGGGCAAATAGAGGGGAAAATAGATGGGAAAAGAGAGGGGAAGATGGGGAGAAGAGAGAGAGAAAGAGTGGAGTGTCAATTTCCCCTCACCTGAAAAAATGGAAAAAAAAATATATTAATTCGATGATGATGATGATGATGATGATGATAATGTTATGATATTAAACTGACAATGTTATAATGATAAAAATAACAATAATGATAATAATAATAATAAAAAAAAAAATAATAATAAAAAAAATAATAGTAGCAAAATTGATAAGTAAAAGAAGAAAAAAAAAAAAAGATAGAAAACAAGGAGAAATAAACAAAAATAATACCACAAATAAACGAACAATTCAAAAACAAAATCAGAAAATATTACAAAAAAAAAAAATAATACAAAACATTACGAAGAGAAGAATAAGAAGAAAAGAATAAACAAAAAAAAGATAATAAATAAAACGCATATTAAGAGCGACACTTATAATATTTTTAGCACTTTATGATTTTTTACGACCGTCAAAAGCCATGAAAGAGAGAGAGAGAGAGAGAGAGAGAGAGAGAGAGAGAGAGAGAGAGAGAGAGAGAGAGGAGAGAGAGAGAGAGGAGAGAGAGAGAGACAGAGAGAGAGAGAATATGTATATCTGTTGTGTGTGTGTGTGTGTGTGTGTGTGTGTGTGTGTGTGTGTGTGTGTGTATGTGTGTGTGTGTGTGTGTGTGTGTGTGTGTGTGTGTGTGTGTGTGTGTGTGTGTGTGTGTGTGTGTGTTTGTCTTCTTTCTTCTCTCTCTCTCTTCCTGCCTTCATCCCTTTCCTCCTTTCCCCCTCCTTCACATACGCAGGTCCCTCACTTCTCTCTCTCTCTCTCTCTCTCTCTCTCTCTCTCTCTCTCTCTCTCTCTCTCTCTCTCTCTCTCTCTCTCTCTCACACACGTTCCCTCTATCCCTTCCAATCTATCTTTATCCCTCCTCTGTTCCCCTTTCTTCCCTTGTCTTCCCTTCATCATTTCTTCCCTCC
>JAXIVD010012072.1:0-10064 GCA_036785275.1 Cancer borealis
TTACGACTTATAGACTTCTACAACGATACAATACCTAAAACTCTGGCAAAGACAATGAGCTTTAGTTCACTGCCAGATGGCTTCAACAGGGTGATCGTCTCCTTCAACAGCTTCTCCTTATGAGCCAACATATCCACCAATACCTCCAGCCCACCACCTTCCACAACCTGTTGGAAAGAAGAAAACTTTGTGCAATTTTCATGTTACTAATTTATATTTTGCCCAATGGTGTCATGGCTAGTTTGACCTGGGCAGTCAGCACACAGCTGTTTATCCTCCCATGCAGGCTGGTTAATACATTGATCTATCTATTTGTATATCTGCCTTATATCTCTCTTAAACGGGGTTAACCGAAACAAGGTGACAAGGGATCGGGGAGATATCACTCTCTCCTTCCCATGTGCCTTGTCAACACAGACTTAATTCCAATATATACATTGGTGAACAACCAGGAGGAAACAAATAGAAAAGATCTAATAATGAAAAGAAAAAGAGGGGCTAGATATTTGAAGGAGCAAGAGAAAAAATTGCAAATAGGAATTTGCTTGTATGATAAAAAAAAATTATTTACAGCTTTCACCAGAAAAGTATAGAAACTTAGAATAGATTGAAGAAAGAGGTGATAAGAGCAAAGAACATACTACTGAAGGAAAAACTGGACAAATATAGATACGGAGATGGAATCACACAAGTGTAGCTCAGGCAAAGTATTTTTTTAATTCTTTTTTTTACATTAAAAGGGTACCAGACATGGGCAAACAAAATTATGTAAGAAAAAAAGCCTTGCTTGTTGCCAGCACCTGTGCAGGGGGTGGAGGTCCAATTTAATATGTGAGGTGTCTTGACACTCCTCTTTTAAAACAGTTCAAGTCATAGGCAGATGAAAAAACAGACAAAGAAAGAGTTCCAGAGTTTACCCGTGTAAGGGATGAAAGAGTGAAGATACTGGTTACTGGTTAACTCTTGCATTAGAAAAATAAACAGAATAGGGATGAAAATTGAAAGTCTTGTTCAGAGAGGCCACAAGAAGGGTGAAGACATGCAGTTAGCAAGTTCAGAAGAGCAGTCAGCATAAAAATAGCAGTAGAAAAGAGATAAAGATATAACATTGCGTCGGTGACTTAAAGAATCAAGACAGTCTGTTAGAGGGGGAGAATTGATGAGACTAAAAGCTTTAGACTCCACCCTGTTTAATGGAGCTGTATGAGTTGAGCCCCCCCAGACATGTGAGCCATGCTCCATACATGGATGGATAAGATCCCTGTACAGAGCAAGCATCTGAGAGGGAGAGAAAAATAGACGCAGATGCCATAGGACACCTAACTTCTTGGAAGCTGATTTAGCAAGAGTAGAGATATGAAATTGCCAGTTTAGATTTTTAGTAAAGGATAAACAGAGTGAGTAATATGGAAGAGAGGAGCAGTTGAGTGTCATTGAAGAAGAGGGGATGGAAAGTTATGTTGAGTAGATAGTTGTAGAAATAGAGTTTTTGAGGCATTGAACAGATCCAGGTTTGCTCTGACCCAATCAGAAACTAGTGAAAGATCACAAGTTTGGCATTCTATAGTATCCTGCCTTGAATCACTTAATTCTTGTTGGGTTGGGCGTCAGTTGTACGACGTTGAAAAATGCAAGGTAGTGTCATCAGCATAGGAGTGGATAGGGCATTGAGTCAGATTTAGGAGATCATTGATGAATAATAGAAAGAGAGTGGGCGATAGGACAAAACCCTGAGGAACACCACTGTTGGTAGTTTTAGGGGAAGAACAGTGACCGTCCAATACAGCTGCAATAGAATGGTCAGAAAGGAAACTGGAAATGAAGGTACAGAGAGGATAGAATCCCTAGGAGGGTAGTTTAAAAATGAAAGATTTATGCCAGACTCTATCGAAGGCTTTCGGTATGTCAAGGCCGACAGCAAGGGTTTCACTGAAGTCCCTAAAAGAGGATGACCAAGATTCAGTTAGAAAAGCAAGATCACCAGCAGGCTGGCCTTTATGGAAACCATTTTTAGGGACAGGTTGAATGTGAGCAAACCTCCAGCAAGAAGGATAGGTAGAAGTAGAGACACAGACAAGAGTTTGACCAGGCAGTGAGCGAGTTCCAAACCACAGTTTTTGAGAACAACAGGAAGAACTCCACCCAGACCATAAGCCTTCCGAGAATCAAGGCCAGAGAGGGCATGGAAAACGTCATAATGAAGAATTCATATTTTGGGGATGAAGTAGTGGAAGAGTAGGAAGAATATGTCCAATATCATCCAAAGTAGAGTTGATAGCAAAGGTTTGAAGAGTTCAGCTTTAGAGAAAGAAGAGAAAGCTGTGGAGCCGTCTAGTTGAAGTAAAGGAGGGAAAGATGAAGAAGCAAAATTTTTGGAGATATCATTGGCCAGAAATCATGAGGAGAGTTAGAATTGGAAAGATTTTAACATTTTCTATTGATGAAAGAGTTTTTAATAAGTTGGAGAATAGATTTGGCATGATTACAGGCAGAAATATAAAGGGCATGAGTTTCAGCAGATGGATGGCTACAGTATCGTTTGTGAGCTGCCTCTCTATCTTTGACAGCACAAGAACAAGCAAAGTTAAACCAGGGTCTTTTAGCTTTAGTATTTGAGTAAGTATGAGGAATGTATAGTTCCATGTCAGAGACAATCACCTCAGTTATGCTCTCAGCCCAATGAGAAGGATCTCTGATATGGAAACAATAATCATCCTAAGGAAAATCAGAATAGTACTGCCTTAGCAGAGATGAAATGCCAGAAGCATCTCCGCTTAGGTGGGTCCTGAGGCTGCATTGGAGAGATAGAACAGGTAACGGAAATAAGATTGTGATCAGAGGAGCCCAACGGAGAGGAAAGTTTGACGGAGAAAGCTAAAACGTTGGAAGTTATGAAAAGATCAAGAATGTTGGGCGTGTCTCCAAGGCGGTCAGGGATACGGGTAGGGAGCTGCACCAGCTGCTCTAGGTCATGAAGGATAGCAAAGTTGAAGGTTTGTTTACCAGGTTGGTCAGTGAAAGAAGACGAAAGCCAAAGTTGGTGGTGAACATTGAAATCCCCTAAAATGGAAATCTCAGCATAAGGAAAGTAAGATAGGATGTACTTCACTTTGGAAGTTAAATAATCATAGAATTTTACATAGTCAGAGAAATTAGGTGAAAGATATACAGCACAGATGAATTTAGTTAGAGTGACATTTAAGTCTTAGCCATGGTAGAAAATTCTGAAGATTCAAGATTGTGGGCATGAGAGCAAGCAATGTCGTTACATACATATACGCAACAGCCAGCTTTGGATTGAAAATGAGGATAGAGAAAGTAGGAGGGAACAGAGAAGAGGCTACTGTCAGTAGTCACAGACAACTGTGTTTTAGTTAGGAAGAGAAGATGAGGTTTACTGGAGGAGAGATGGTGTTCCACAGATTGGAAATTAGATCTAAGGCCACGAATGTTGCAGAAATCAATAGAAAAAGTATTAGAGGAAGTGTCAAGACACCCAAGGTCGTTATCAGAGGAGCAATCCGACCTGGAGACACTTGTGGTCCCCTCCCCAGATGAGGACTTCAAGGCTAGGCGTGGTGAGGCCATTATAAAATATTTTGAGTTGAAGAGTGTAAAAGTGTAAGGTGCATGTAGTGTTATGTAAGTAGTAGTAAAAGTTGTCTTTAAAGGACAGGCTGCAGCTGCTCTCTTGTGTAAGTGAGACACTAAGGGAACCGGGAAGAGAGGACACGGGGAATCACTCAGTTTGCAGCACCGCCTACATCCCTCTCCTAGAGTATTCCACTGGGAGGCAGGTGTCTACTGCCTACTCCATATAATACAACTAGGTAAATACACACACACTATTTGGTAGCTCAGTGGTAACGTCTTAGCCTGTCACTCTGCAGGCTCGAGTTCCCATCTCGAGCTGATCACCAAGCAGTTATTGTTACTGGCTTTCCACTTCCTAAATAAAGATATGATGAGAAAAATCATAACTACAATGATGAGGCCAAAGCTGGAGTATGCAGAAGTAATATGATTCACTCACAAGAAAAATTATGTGTTGAAATTGAAAAGAACAGAGAACATAGCCAGATTTGAAAGATTTAACATACGAGGAAAGATTAAAAGAAATGCAAATGACTGCACTTGAAGAGAGAAGAGAAAGAGGAGAATTAACTATAATACATATATAAATTGATAAACAATCCAGGAAACAGATAGAAAATATCCAATATTGAGAAGAAAAGGAGAGGCTAGATATTTGAGGGGACAAAAATACTGCAGAAACATATTTGCTTGAACGACACTAAAAAGTACAGCTTTTACCAGAGAAGTATAGATACTTTGAATGGACTGAAAGATGAGGTGATAATGGCAAAGAATGTACAAATGTACAGCAACTAAAGGAAAGAATGGACACATATAGAAATGGAGACAGGACCCTTATACTACAAATAGGAAAATACACACACACACACACACACACACACGTGGACTTGTGGTTCAAAAGTTGTAAGCAATGGACTTATCGTCATGGAGGCACTACTGACCTGTAGGCTCTCAGCTCGACAGTGTACACTCTGTTTGTCTCCAATGACATAGCCTTCACCAGCATCCTTCACAGGAAGTTTGATTGTAATGTGGTACCAGTGCAGTACCTATGGATAATTTTATATTGTAAATGGAACCTATAAGAAAATACTAATGACAAAATGAATAAACTCATATTTGAAAAAACTAGACTTCAGTAATCCCCCATACCTGCAGAAACCCAACATGAGCCTCATACTTGCAGCCCTCCTCCTTCTCCTTAACAACTATGGCTGTGTTGCCCATTTCATCTGTGTCCTCTGAGAAGTGGACATGGTGGCCTGTAAAAAAAAAAAAAAAAAAAAGCTATTTTTGAAGTACCAAATGCAATAATAAAAATCTTCATTCTTAAAGAGGATGCCATCAATGCACCACTGCTTCAAGACAGAAAGTGCAATGCAATATTTTTCAAAGGGTGGAGAGGATTATGAGCCTCACCGAGAAGTCAATAGTAAACATGCATTGATGGGTTGAGATTTATTACATTTTGTACAATATTGCAAAAGCAATAAGGAGTGTAAATGATGACATCAATCAGCTAGTTCCAAACAAATGTTTTGAGTGGAATTTCATGTCAGCACAGATTTATGAGTATCATGAAGAAGAAAATACATATTTCACACATTAATAGTATAAAATATTCAAACACCTGTACATTATTGAGATTCAGGCTATACTCCCCTATGTTATAAGAAGGAATAAAAACATGGATTACACCAAACAAAAACCTATGGCAAAACGTTTATATAATGCACACTACACTTTACTCAGCCAGATACACAATCACTAGCATCAAATTAAAATAATTGAAGTTACTGTAAAAATAAGGCTTACATGTTTGCTAATGCATGCCAAGCTATTCCATTCAAGTTATTCTTGGATTTGTAATATCTTCCGGCTTACTAAAAAGTAGCATCATTAGGGAAACATTTAAAAATTTCAAATGCCATGATTCCATTACTGTAAGAGTAGATATTTTCAAAGGGTATCATGATCATTGAAACAAGACCTTTATTTGTCCATTTCCTTTCTCTTCAATCCCTTTTTTCTTATAACTATGGAGCTTCATGAAAAGAAAAAAACATGTCCTTGAAAGAGCAACAAGTAAGAGATATCAGTGTAATCTGTGAAGCAGCTCTCACTATGTCCTCATACTCACTCACCTGAGTCATGGCCATCACAACAACCATCTGAATCTTGTATTGACCCTTGATCCTCCATTGCTGCCACAAGCTCTTCAATTTTGGCGATAATTTAGTCTCACAAGGCCTGAAAACACAGTTATGAGTATACATTTCCATTTTACATATTACATAGTTTACATATTATACCTAAACCAATATTTAAAATTTCCCAACTGTATTGTGCTAGTTTCAATCTTTTTACAGCTTTTCAGCAAATTATAATGTTTCTAAAGATAAACAATTGTTTATTTTAGTTATATAAGGAAATATGGGGTCTAGGAGTGTTAACATTTAAGTAAGGGGCAGCAAATATACACAGTTGTTCTTAACATTCCTTGGTATGTTAAGTAACCCTCGCGAATGTTAAGGGATGACTACGTAGAACCTCAGCCTGGTAGATTCAAGGTGAAGGGAGCTGTAACCACACTACTCCCTGCTGACTCACTTGATTCTCTTGACAGTAATTGATGGAATGGAGGTCACTCAGATAAGTTAAGGTAGGGAGATTATGATTAGCTTAGATTAATAAAAGGGTAGTGAGTGTTAGAGAGCAAAATCCCCTGCCACAAGACGAGTAAAGGAAGCATATCCCCTACAATAAAGCTAGATTAAGGTTAAGATTATACTACTGAAAAGGAAATGTAGTGGGTGAAAAATGTTCCACTGTTGCAGGTAAGTACTGATATGAAGGTTATGTTGAAGGTGAGATTAAGGAAAAGGGAGGGTGCAGCTATGTCAAAACTGTAGTGCAATGATGTCATTTATGAGAATTATTATATATTAATTTTCTTTAGTTAAGTTGTGAGGTGTAATTAGTTATTCATTCGGATAGTTTACCATTTTTGGACTTCCATTTGACATTCTCTTTTTTTCCCGATTGCTTTTCTTCTATAAAAAATTTTTGGGCCACGGCTTAATAACAGAGTTATGGGTACCCTTGCCAGAGGAACTGTCCCTTACGGCCAGAGTTATGTCGTGCACTCACACTTACACCTGATATTGAATTAGGAAATCTTTTCAACACTAGCCAATGACAAGACAATATTCAGACATCAGTCAATCATGTTACAGTATTTCATATTACCTTCCTTCCTGATTTGAATTTCAGTTGCTATGGTGGTCCCATAATCAAGCGCTTCTATGAAGATGAAAAAGCCTCGATAGACTTACTTAGGGCACACGGTATTTTGTCATATATGTAAAAACAAAACAAAGTGTAGGAAACACTGTCAATTAGGAGAGTATGGCTATGGTAGTGCTGTCCTCAGTAAGTTACGTTACCGAAGAAGAAAAGGAAAAGTTTAAATATATTTTCACTGAGTGTAAGGGGACTTTCCTTGACTCAGAACATAAAAATTACTAGAGAACCTTTTTCTGCAAATTAACCAATAAGGGTAGGTTAGGTTAGGAAAGGTTATATTTAATTTTTTTTAAATCAAAAATAAGGTGTTCAAAAATATGTTTAGGAAAGGTTATATTTAATTTTAAAGAATTAAAAAAAAAAAAGGCAGGTTGTAGGAGGAGTGGTAGGGCATGACAGAGGGGGATGGACTAGAAAAAATACTTTCATCTGAAAAGTATTTAAAATCTTTATCTAGATTTAAATTAGGTTTTTGAAGGAAAATTATATCTAAAATTTTTTTTATGTACTTTGATTCAGGAACTCATTTGTACTGCTGGTTTTGTTGTGGGAACTCCGATACAAGTTTTGCCCCAGAAATTAATCCAAAAATCAGTCGAAGTACATCAAAACACCAGAAAAACTCAATTACCTTCAAAAATTACTTGAAAACCTCTTTTTACAAATTAACCATTCATTCTGATACTAATTTTCATGGAAAATTTCCATGCAATTATCTGTAGATAAAGGTTGGTGTATGAGCTATTTTGATCTCTCATTTCAGTTACATTTCCTAACCTACCTTACCTACCTTCAGTATAGGAAAAAGCCAGCCAGGGAAAATATAAATATAAATGAATAATAATAATAATAATAATAATGTGGTAATTCCATTAGAAAAAAAAATATGAGAAGTAACAATTGTAGGAGTAACTTAAAACACATGAAAACTAAGTGGAAAACCAAATAATGATGTCTTCTAAATTTTACTAACTATTCTCAAATATTTTCTACAAGATCATTGGGTGTCACTCAAAGCAAGAATAAAATCAAATAAAAATATGAAACTTGTGATGCCAATTGCCATATATCTCTTAAATAACGTACATGTCAAGGTATGGTGACATTTAATCTGACTAAATGAAGCATCAACCAAAAAACAATCACCCTAGGATCATTAATATAGTCATATTGATTTTCACCAATACGCAGAAACGAGATTATACCAAAAAAAATATAAATATATATAACCTTATCACATTGTTATTTTGATTTAGATATCCATATACAACCACCTACACATTACTTTACATTATCTGTTGGATAGTACACTTAACTCCCCTTGGTAAGCACAGAACACAGGTGAACGCAGGTGAACACAGGTGAACTCTCAACACGAGCGTCAACTTCAACTGTATGAACACAGGTATTCACTCGGCAGGTATGACATGAATACTCACCTTGAACGGCTTTCAACCCTGAGTGTGGCTTAGTGTGCCCCCAACTCCTGGTGTGGTGTGGTGGCCCTGGCAACGATCCTGTACGCAGATGCGGACGAATGTGGCGCCACGACCCACGACCCCACGAGACAAGGATCAGCTGACTGCAATAATAACGGGAGTGACGTCACAGGACTCACAACCAGCCTTAAGAACATAAGAACATAAGAAATTAGGAGACTGCAAGAAGCCAGTTAATGACCTATACGAGGCAGTTCCTTGTCCCCTCCCTTGGAATAATCCAATATTTAGCCATCCCACCTGTCATCCCTATCCATACTCTCATCCAGCCGTCTTTTAAAGCTACCTATTGACTCAGCACTTACTACGTGTCTATCCAGCCTATTTCAATCGTTCACGACTCTGTTTGTGAACCAATATCTACCTATGTCTGTCCTGATATCTACCTATGTCTGTCCTTGACTTAAATCACGTCACACCCAGCCTTAGATTAAATCACGTCACAGCCAGCCTTAAATCACGTCACAGCCAGCCTTGAATCATGTCACAGCCAGCCTTAAATCACGTCACAGCCAGCCTTGATTCATGTCACAGCCAGCCTTAAATCACGTCACAGCCAGCCTTGAATCACGTCACAGCCAGCCTTAAATCATGTCACAGCCAGCCTTGAATCATGTCACAGCCAGCCTTAAATCACGTCACAGCCAGCCTTGATTCATGTCACAGCCAGCCTTAAATCACGTCACAGCCAGCCTTGATTCATGTCACAGCCAGCCTTAAATCACGTCACAGCCAGCCTTGAATCACGTCACAGCCAGCCTTGAATCATGTCACAGCCAGCCTTGAATCATGTCACAGCCAGCCTTAAATCACGTCACAGCTAGCCTTAAATCACGTCACAGCCAGACTTAAATCACGTCACAGCCAGCCTTAAATCACGTCACAGCCAGCTTTAAATCATGTCACAACCAGCTTTAAATCATGTCACAGCCAGCCTTAAATCATGTCACAGCCAGCCTTAAATCACGTCACAGCCAGTCTTAAATCACGTCACAGCCAGCCTTAAATCACGTCACAGCCAGCCTTAAATCACGTCACAGCCAGCCTTGAATCACGTCACAGCCAGCCTTAAATCACGTCACAGCCAGCCTTAATCACGTCACAGCCAGCCTTAAATCACGTCACAGCCAGTCTTAAATCACGTCACAGCCAGGCTTAAATCACGTCACAACCAGCCTTAAATCACGTCACAGCCAGCCTTAAATCACGTCACAGCCAGCCTTAAATCACGTCACAGCCAGCCTTAAATCACGTCACAGCCAGGCTTAAATCGTCACAGCCAGCCTTAAATCACGTCACAGCCAGTCTTAAATCACGTCACAGCCAGCCTTAAATCACGTCACAGCCAGTCTTAAATCACGTCACAGCCAGTCTTAAATCATTATATTCACCACAATAACCACGTTTTTTTTTTTATATATATATGTATATTCTATCTTTCTTTCCCTGCAATAATATGTTTACTTGTGGTATGGAGAGGAATATGCTATTATAATGGCACAATGTATTAAGAGGGATATATTAACTTACTTTTTTTGTGTGTGGGGTGGGTAACATTATGTAGTTGCCTACAACTTCCATGACCCACTGTACTAATTAAAATCAACGAGATAATACACCTTGCTGCGTCCCAAATTTCTATTCTGACCAATTCATCACTTC
>JAXIVD010012073.1:0-5000 GCA_036785275.1 Cancer borealis
CGCTTCCAGCATGTCCTCTACTTTTGTTGTGGTCTTCTGTGCATGGTTGTGGTGCTGTTGGCTTACTGGATGGTGTGTGTGTGTGTGTGTGTGTGTGTGTGTGTGTGTGTGTGTGTGTGTGTGTATGTATGTATGTATGTATGTGTGTGTGTATGTGTGTGTGTGTGTGTGTGTGTGTGTGTGTGTGTGTGTGTGTGTGTGTGTGTGTGTGTGTGTGTGTGTGTGTATGTGTATGTGTGCACTCGAGACCTCCCCTCCACTCACATACAGCACGCAGCTGGAACCACCGTTGTATATCACTCCAGAACAGGTAGAATATGTTTGGAAAGTCAATTAAGGGGACGTGGAAGCTTATCGATGACACTCCAGGAAATAGTGTCTTCCCGTATGTCAGGAACACCAGAAAACGTTTAGTCTGTTGTCTACATACGAAATTCCTTTCACATAACAAAACAAGTACATCATCCGTGTACCTTTGTAAGATTATGAACACATGTATTGGAATGTTACATAACCACACCTTGGAGTAGCCACCTTGAGAAGGATCACATCTGTCCCCCATCACCCTTGCGATCTTATATCTAGTTTCGTATTTGTGAAACACCATATCTTCTTTAAGTCCTATGTTTATCCCGCCGAGGTATTTAAAGTTTCTAACATGAATCAATAGTTTGCGTGTTACATGTTTGCTCAGAATCTATCACGTAGTATTGTCTTTAACCTTTCCCCTTTTCCAGATGTTTCATTATTACAAGATTTAATTTATACCTTCCTACTTTTGGCTGCTTGTGTTCTTTCACTGACCACCATCGTGAACCATACTAGAATCATGCCTCATATCCGTAACTCTACATGACAAAAGTCTTCCTTCGATAGATGTATCAATTATTAACGAAACACAATCTTCCAGACAACTTTCCTTTCCTTTAAAAGACTCAATTCATCCCAACATTTCCATTATACATTCTTTGCTCTCGTGATTCTTCACCAGAAATTTCATCTCGTGCTGAATCAGTTTCCTAGAATTCAGTCGTTCTGCGTTGCATGAATCAGTTCTTCCTCTGCCAGATGTTAACTTTGTACAGGATTTCGTTCCACCATGCATGGAGCAAATGGAGGTTCTAGGCTACACCCACACGGCATTTCTAAGTCCGTTGCTGTTTGTTTAACTTCCCTCCTAAAAAACTGTCTTCAAATCCTTACAGTCCACCGCAATTTTGCTTCTATTACTATTTTCTACATATGTTTTCACGGTTATTGTTTCTCTTAATGTGGTAAGTGCATGCTTCTACATCATTTTGCGGCCCGTTGTGTGCTCCCCTTCATCCCTGTTGTGTTCAAAGTGTCATTGCAAGAGTGAACTATAAGTATCTTCCCTTCACCCCGTCACTGGCCCAATTTGCCTTCCTCTTTTTCACGTTGCCACTGACACTCTCTCGGCAAGAATTAATCAAAACATCTCAAAAACATTTTTTTCTAACCTTTGATTTCTTGTTGTATATAGTTTGCATTTCATTCCTTCAATAAAATTGCAGCGAGGAATGTTATCACTGCCTCGAGTGTGCGCACGGCAACCAACAAGGCTGAGATTGGAGCTCCGTGTTGCTGATCGTTTGTTTGGTTGCGAGAAGGGAACTGTAGTTTTGCTTTAGGGAGGGATTGGGGGTGGGTCCATCACCGCGCTGGGGGAAAATTGCATCTTCCGCGGGGGAGTCGCTGAGTGTTGCAGGGGAAGGTGGGTGTGTGTTTCACTTCAGTAACTACACACGGGACACGCTACACGAGGAGCGTACTTGTGTGGCGTCAATAATGCAACACTTATTACCCTGAGGCTTCAGCTGCTGCTGCTGCTGCTGTTGCACTTCATATGGCTTTGTATCATTTATTAATTACTGAATATGTTTGGACTTAAACGCATGCACATCGGAAAACACACACACACACACACACACACACACGCACACGCACACGCACACGCACACGCACACACACACACACACACACACACACACACACACACACACACGTGCTCATAATAAGTACTCGTGTCCCTCAAACAGAGGTTTAGAGGTAGTCAAGGCTAAAACAACAGCCATGAAGGTTCCTAATGACCTTTATGAGACATGCCCTTGTTATCCCCACACTTGCATGCGTGAGTGTGTGCGGGGTGGGGAGGAGGGAGGATACGTGTGGCTTAATTAACTACTACCCTTGACCGTTCTGCTTCCAGGTAAAAATTTTCAAAACAAAAACACGAGTATATTAGCATTCAACATTATGGCATTTATCTATATCATTGTGTTTCATTACTACTTATTTACCCAATGTTGGGAGGAATTTCCCCTCCCCCTTCACCTCCTACCGTGCGTAGCCACCAGCACTGTTGTTTGTGTTCCACGCTGCTGCTGCTGTTGCCTGCGTTCATTTTTACAAGTTGTCAATATATATGGTAATATCTGTCCTGGAGGTGTTGGTCTATATCCAGATAAGTCTTTTCTGGAAGTTAGATGATAAAAAGAATGGAAAAAGAAATCTCAAAAAAGAAAGAAATCTACACGTTATTTTTCAAATGGCTGATGGTGACGATAATGTAACGCAACAGTGTTAATACTGCTGATGGGGGTGATGGAGTATGTAGGACGCAGTCAAGGGAGTAGCAGTAAGCATTTGAGCAGCGCACCTCTGGGAGCAGGGACGGAGGTGCGCGCCGTGGCCATGACGGTGGGACTGGTGGAGCGTTTTAGTCCCTGAATGAGTTGATTATCAAGTGTTGGAATCCGAGAATGGGTGTGTTAGCACGCCATGGAGTTGATATTGTAGTTGAGAGTAGGTAATAGTGTGTGAGGAGAGTGTCCAGTATGATTGCATTACCAGACCGACGAGCCACTGGAAGGAAGGAAGGAAAGGGTGGAAGAAAGAAAAAGTGGTACGGTGAAAACGAAGGAGAAGCTCAGATAGAGGAGAAAAGCAGAAAGGGAACAAACAGCAGAGTTGATGTTATTATATGTAAGAGCAATAGATACGCGAAGGAGGGACGGGAAGGCAGATGGAATGTGGAGGGGGGGGGGGGGGGGGAAAGTGGGGTGAGCAAGATGTGTGATTGTGAGCGAAAGTTGCGTATAAGGAGACGATGTTGAGCCAGATGTTTCATTCAGTTCTTTTGAAATGTTTCCTCCACCACCATTGAAGTGCAGTCCTTGGTTCAGCATTTTTCACTTCTGTAACCCTTCGTTTATAGAAAACAGCTTGTCGTAAATAAAGTAAAAAATTATCCAAAATGTTTACTACTTGTGGTTCATTAATAATATATGAGCAAACTTTTTAAAATATTCATAACATCACTGTAATACATGAATAATTAAAATTCCGTTCCAAATGGAGTGTCTTCGAGGCGCATGACGACAGTAAAAAATTAAAGGTGATCCCCCCTCAACCCTTTCCTTCTACCCACATCCCTTCACCCAGCTCTCCCCCCACGCCCCTTCACCCAGCCCTTCCCACACTCCTTCACCCAGCCCTTCCCACACTCCTTCACCCAGCCCCTCCCTCACACCCCTTCAACCACATCAAACTCTCAATGACAATAAGTTTCCTGAATAATGAATGCACGTCGTGAAGAGGGTGGTGTGTGAGGGCGTCTGCCTCCCCGCTGCACGTGAAAGGACGAACAGAGATGAAGAAAAAAAGTATAAACTGGTCACCGAACTGTAAGAAAGGAATACATGTGTGTGTGTTGGGGCGGGGGTTACTTTCCTATCCTTCCTGGACCGCCCAACACCGCCTCGCCCCGCCCCGCCCTGCCCTGCTATATATATACCCCTGACACCCACTGAACTCAGATGTCGGGTATTTTTTATTTTTTATCTTCCGGGAAAACGTTTTCAGAGTCCTCGTTGGCGTTTGGAGTTAAGGTGTCGGGGAAGAGATGTGTGTGTGTGTGTGTGTGTGAGGTGTAGGATGAGACTACCATGTGACCCTTTACTTTGGCACGGAATGGGAGAGGGATTTTTTGTTGGGAGAAGGGAGGGGAGCGTAAATTACTGCGACTCTAAACTATGAGTGAGGCGGAAAAATTTGAGTGTCCCTTGAGGGGTGGTTACTGAGATGCACCCACGTCCTCAGAGGTGCTGGTGGGATGAACTCGGTGTTGCAGGAGATCAATAATTAACACGGTGTTTGGCACGTGTGTAGGTGGCCTTCAGTGCGTGTGACTTGAAACTGACGATGAGTTGGGTCTTACAGAGATCTGATATGACCAGGCTCAGGGCTTCACGGTGAGTCTTATAGCTACAGGAGTGGTGGCTTCATAGTGGGGCGTGGGGAGGGCGTGGCGTGGGCGTGGGGGGCGTTGCTTCCAGCTGTCCCGCCCATGATGATGTATGGCCTGGGGGAGAGGGGGAAGGAGGATTTTTGGACCCCTGGTTAAAGGTGTCCTCCCAGGGTGGCGGCAGCGCTGTGGTGGTGGTGGTGGTGGTGGTGTTGGTGGTGGTAGTGGTGGTGGTGGTGTTGGTGGTGGTAGTGGTGGTGGTGGTGGTGGTGGTGGTGGTGGTGGTGGTGGTAGGGCTGCCTCCAGTGTGTGCTGATGTGAGGCTTGGGTTAGTGATAAATAGTTATGTCTTGTATACCTTTTATCCATTTATTTAATCTCTCTTTCTCTCTCTCTCTCTCTCTCTCTCTCTCTCTCTCTCTCTCTCTCTCTCTCTCTCTCTCTCTCTCTCTCTCTCTCTCTCTCTCTCTCTCTCTATCTATCTATCTATCTATCTATCTATCTCTCTGTATAAAGTGTATGTGTGTGTGTGTGTGTGTGTGTGTGTGTGTGTGTGTGTGTGTGTGTGTGTGTGTGTGTGTGTGTGTGTGTGTGTGTGTGTGTGTCATCAGCAGTTAGTGTTTGCATGCCTGTATAAAACTCATTCATTTTTTGTTTACACAAACAATGCATGAATCTATATATTGCTGCTGTTCAGAAAAAAAACATTGTTGAGAAAAGTTATGGGCAACAA
>JAXIVD010012074.1:7500-10062 GCA_036785275.1 Cancer borealis
CCCACCGCCTTGGATACTGTTGTGATCTCGTTTCCTCACATCTCATTCATCTCCAGTAATTCATTCACTCTCTCCTTACTACCTGCCTCTCTCCCACCTACGCTATGCCTCTTCCCTCTCCTTCTCCTATTCTCCTTACCTCCCTTTTAAACCTCTCCCTTCTCTCCTTTCATCCCCTCTTCTCTCCCTCCCTTCGTCTTCCTCTCTCCCTAACACGCTTACCTCCACCACTTCATTTGCTTCCTTCACCTTTGCTTCCCAACATCATCTGTTCTCCCCCAATCCCATCTTACCTCCACCCACACCTTTTACCTCCCTCCCTCTCCTTCCCCCTCTCCTTCCCCCCCCCGTTAGAAGGTATGACGTAATCTGACTAGATCCCGACCAAGACACGTATGAATGGCGACGTTCCATTTTCTTTAACAACCCAAGAGATAAAAGAAAAGGAAAATAATAACGTAGGACATACTAATATATTTTTATTTATTTATTTTTTAGTTTTAATATGTTTTCCGCTCTTTTTTTTCCTTCTATTAGTTATGAATTAGTAATGAGAATAGTAGTTGTATTATTATTATCATTATTATTATTATTATTATTATTATTATTATTATTACTATTATTATTATTATTATTATTATTATTATTATTATTATTATCCGTAGTAGTAGTAGTAATAGTAATAGTAACTTTCAGCCTCACTTAATAGTAATCACGTTCTCCCTCTAAGCAACCCAAGCTGAAGCCGCGGAGCAAAGTTGGTGAAATCAGACGGATGGAAGGAAGGAGTTTGAAATTTTATGTGGAAGTATTAGTGGTGGTGGAGCGAGGCGCGTGCTGAAGGGAGGGTGGTAGGGTGGAAGGGAGGGGGGGAGGATGGAAGAGGAGGGAGGAAAGTGTGCTGAAGTAAATTAATGGTTCATGTGTTCAGTGAGAGAGAGAGAGAGAGAGAGAGAGAGAGAGAGAGAGAGAGAGAGAGAGAGAGAGAGAGAGAGAGAGAGAGAGAGAGAGAGAGAGAGAGAGAGAGAGAGCGCTATTACAAGTGATGTGGCACTCGTTCAGGTATGGCACTTGCAGACTTCTTTTTTTAATATCTCGGAAGTGTCATTGACCCTGCGAGCTCCACTTTCCTGTCCTTGTCCTTTTCTTTTTTTACTCCTCTTTCTCTCTCTCTCTCTCCTCCTCTCTCTCTCTCTCTCTCTCTCTCTCTCTCTCTCAATTATTTAGTGAGTTAGAAGTTACAGTACGTTTAGTCCATATCCTGAAGGCTTTGAATCATTGAATTATTCTTCCCTCCCCCGCTTAGGTAGGTCAGGGTAGGGAAGGACAGTTGGAATTGTATATATAAACAATACTTTTCTTTTAATGTGTGTGTGTGTGTGTGTGTGTGTGTGTGTGTGTGTGTGTGTGTGTGTGTGTGTGTGTGTGTGTGTGTGTATGTGTGTGTGTGTGTGTGTGTTCAGGTGATTGGTGTGCGTCTCGGTGTGCGTCTCAGTGTCTTGCTTTGGCCCACAACCGAAGGAGCTTAAGTTTAATTAGTAAGTTTTAATGTTAAAATCGTTTCCTGATCCGTTTAAACCTCCGTAATCGATTTAAGTCTTTAATTTCCATGCAGGTGGGAAGAGGAGTCCGGAGGAAGGAAGGAAGGAAGGAAGAAGATAAGAAATGATAAGAAATAATACAAAAAATAATAACAATATATAACCTTATGTAAATCCTTATTATATCTATAACCAAAACAGATATAATAGAATAACAGGATATTTTACGAGACAGAAAAAGAGAGAGAAAGAAAGAAAGATATTGAGATAGAGAAAGTCTGAAGGTATTGGTGGTGTTTTGGGTGTGTGTGGAGTGAGGGTGTGCGGCTGTAATGTGGCTGTACCGGAAGCAGCGGCTGTTGACAACTGGCTTGAGGCGGGAAGCACTGACGACTGGAATTACCCAGCCAGGCGGTGCAAGGGTCCAGGTGTGGATTGTACGACTTCATTAAGCTTCTTCCTCCTCCTCTCCCTTCTCCTTCTCCTCCTCCTCCTCCTCCTCCTCCTCCTCTTCCTCCTCCTCCTCCTCCTCTTCCTCCTCCTCCTCCTCCTCCTCCTCCTCCTCCTCCTCCTCCTAGTTCTCATCGTCATTGCTCTCTATCTTCTCGATTTTCCTTATCATCGTTCAATTTGTCTTGGCATTTTTCGTCATATTCTTCTTTCTTCGGCTGGAGTGAAAAGAAGATCCAGTAGGACTGTTGCTGTCTGTTCTTTCTTTGTACTCCTTCGTACTCCTTCTCCTCCTCATTTTCCTCCCTCTCGTCTTATAAAGAGGAATCTTTTAATCCGTCTTAATATCACGCCGTGGGTGATGGAGGGAAAAGTGGTACGAACGCCATTCTTACCTGCCTCCCTCCCTCCCTCTCTCCTTCCCTCCCTTTATCCCTCAAACCCTCCTTCCGTGCCTTCCTCCCTCCCTTCCTTTCTCTCTACGCCCTTTTTTTATCTTCTTCTCTTCGTTTTTTCTCCTTTCTTACCCAATTGTTTTCCTTCCATAACTTTTTTTGGGGATATTCCTTCC
>JAXIVD010012076.1:0-7500 GCA_036785275.1 Cancer borealis
CCTCTCTCTCTCTCTCTCTCTTTTTTCTCTCTCTCTCTCTCTCTCTCTCTCTCTCTCTCTCTCTCTCTCTCTCTCTTCCTCTCTCTCTCTCTCTCTCTTCTCTCTCTCTCTCTCTCTCTTCTTTTTTCTTTTTTTTTGTTTATACATAACTACAAAGTACAATTTAAGAGTATGTTACATAGTATTTTTACCTACAAATGTAGCACTTTACAGGCTAAAGGTAACATTTTTAGTATTATCTATCTAAAAGCCTAACTCTAGTACATACATATAAACTAAAAATAAAAAACAATTACTACCCTACTGGTCATGTCAACCAGACGTTGACACATTCCTTAAACTGCTGCACATTCATTGCACTAATGTCTAAATATGTAGCAAGTAAACTATTCCACAAATTAACATAGTGGTATACAAATTGTCGTTTATCTTTAATAATGCCTGGTAGTATGGGTGGAGGCCTTTATACAAACACAATGTCGGCACGATTTTTAATTATCACATTGTGCGTTTCACCAACGTAGGTATGGAAACCTCTTATATTTGCAGACACAATCCTCACCTCACTAGCGCCCTCCTTGGTGGAGGTGCGTGAACTGTTGTGGAGTGGTGGCACCTCCATAATAGAGGGTGTGAGGTGGAGGGATGAAAGACCAGGGGTGTTGGGGTGCTGGGGTCCCTTGGGGGGCCGTCAATGCTGGTCCACCTGACCTCACTGGGTGTGTGTTCGGCTGTTGAAGGTGCCAGGTAAACGTTTTCAATGCTGTTAAAGTCTCCTGGTTACTTTCCCTCACTGCCTCCACTAATTCCTGCTGCCTTTGGTCAGCAATTTTTGCTTTGCAATTTTGCGAGGAATGAAAGCGGCCGTGGCAATAGTCACACACTTTCCTCGGGCACTGATCGCGAGTGTGGCGCCAACTCTTACACTGCGAACACTTTTCTGCTTGTTGTTGCCTGGGAAGGTGTTGCCTGGGATGGGGTGTGGATCGGGGCTGATTCACACCCTCCTGACGTGACACTTGCCTGGGCCCGCCTGCTGCCTCAACCCGGAGGCAGCGTCACTTCCTGATGCGTTTCTCCACCACCTCTGTTGTTGTCGTAGACGACTGTTCTGAGCAGCCTGTGGGGGTAATTTTCCTCCATCCCAAGCTTTCCCCCACCACGAGCAGGTGACACAGTCCGCTCCTCAGCTGATTCAGGGGCAGGCTGAGGTGAAGTGAGGTGAGGCTCTCTCTCTCTCTCTCTCTCTCTCTCTCTCTCTCTCTCTCTCTCTCTCTCTCTCTCTCTCTCTCTCGCTCTCCTCTCGCTCTCGCTCTCGCTCTCGCTCTCTCTCTCCTCTCTCTCTCTCTCTCTCTCTCTCTCTCTCTCTCTCTCTCTCTCTCTCTCTCTCTCTCTCTCTCTCTCAGCATTGCTGGAATCGAATCAAACCTTTCAAATTATAACGAAAGAATATATGCTATTGGTAGTACCTAACTATAGGAAGGCAAATTTTGCGAACATTAGAAGAGAAATAGAATCAGTAAACTGAAATCAATGCTTAGATAATATTTGCATAGACGAAACTTATAAGACGTTCACAGCAAACCTCAAATCGATAGTTAACGCAAACATTCCTTATAAGCCAAGAAGAATTAATATGTCAACCATCATGGATGACTGACAACTTACAAAAAAATATAGCAGCAAATAGAAAGACTTACAAAAAATTCAAATTATCACAATAAACTCAAATTTCAACAGTTACGTTGAACTTAAAAGAAAAGTGCGAACAAGAGATAAGGAAAAAAACGCGAGTATAAAGTAAGGATATTTCACGAAGCAAAGAAAAATCCCAAATTGTTCTTTAGTTACATACGAAATTAAAAAAAATATAAGAAGTAATATAGGCCCACTAGTATATAATGATAATAAACTAATCAGCGATGACAAAGATATGGTCTCCATACTTAATTCAACTTTCAGTAAAGTCTTTAGTGAGAAAAATAAAGCAGATATCCCAACACCGTAGAATATATTTCAAGGCTCCGATGAAGAAAAGTTCATCATAACCGATATTGAAGCACATAAGGTTCGTAAATATTTACACAAGATTTATCCAAATAAGTTCGTTGGTCCTGATGAAATTTCACCGCGGCTACTTAAGGAATGTTGTGCGCAGTTAGAAACTCCTATAACAAGTTTATTCAATAAATCATTAACCCAAGCTAGAGTACCTCGTGCATGGAAAAGGGTAAACATAACCCCCATCTATAAAAAGGGAGAAAAGAAACAAGCTATTAACTATCGACCAACTAATGTAACGTCAGTATTAATAAAACGTTTTGAAAAGATCGTCAGGGATAAGATAGTTGAGTTCCTCGAGAAAAATTAATTAATTAACGGAAAACCATCACGGATTTCGTAATAATAAATCATGTCTGACTAATCTATTAGACTTCTTTAATGATGTTTACGTGTGTTGGGATGTCCGGGAGCCGTATGATGTGATTGATCTACTTGGATTTTCAAAAAGCATTTGATAATGTCCTTCATAAACGGTTGTTATCTAAGTTGAGGGCACACGGAATAGGAGAGCATCTATGCATGTAGATAGGAGACTGGATCTCAGACGCGTTGTTCTAAACGGCGGCGTGTCTGATTGGTATAACGTAATTAGTGTTGTGCCTCAAGGATCGGTCCTGGGATCCACGCTCTTCATTATATATGTGAATGATTTGGAAGGCAATATTTTGTCAAAAGTAAAATTCGCAGACGATACAAAACTTGGCGGTAAAGTAATATACACTGAAGACTGTGATAGAATTCAGGACGATCTAAACAAATTAATCGATTGGAGTGAGAAATGGTTAATGTCTTTTAATACAGATAAATGTAAGGTTATGCATATTAGCGATAAAAATCCAAAATTTGAATACAAAATGCGTGATCAGGAGCTCGATAACTAGTGGGGCAGATAAAAGCAATTTTTCACATGAATTGTGCAAAACTTGATACAAGCACTATTTTTGGGATGTTGGTTCCTAAGGGTACACTCAGCAAATCTGTCTAACGCATCACTTGAAAATCCAAGATGACGGTTATTTTTCAAGATGGCAGCAAAATTTTATTTAATATGTCCAATTTATACCATTTACAGTATTTCAAGGCTTCTGAAAGTAGTAAAGAAAGGATCTGGCATCCTCAGAAACATATAATTGGACACGCGCACGCACACACACACTGACGCACATATATAAACACAGATTCAGATTCAGATTTTTATTGATTTATATATATATATATATAAATATTCTGTGGCAGCCCTAATTAGAATCATTATGACACATAATAACTTCTCAAATACACTAAAATGTAACACAATTATATTATCCCAAAATTCAGTCAATACAATACTAGATATCTTGAAATAACCCTAAAATACAACACAAAACATTGAAAAAATAAAAAACACTAAAACACAATACAAAATATCTTTAGAATTATTTACAATACAACACAATGTATACTTAAAAATACACTAAAATATACTCCAAAATATCTTCAAAATTATTGTACAATACAACATAAAGTAAATTTAAAACTACAACACAAAACATTGTAAAATAAAAAACACTAAAACACAATACAAAATATCTTTAGAATTATTTACAATACAACACAATGTATATTTAAAAATACACTAAAATATACTCCAAAAAATCTTCAAAATTATTGTACAATACAACACAAAATAAATTTAAAACTACACTAAAATGCAACTCATATATTTAAAATTACACTATAATATATGTGAATTACCATATAATATATGTAAACAAAAGGGAACATTAAACTTGAAAGGTAAATTTGTTTTAAAACACATTTAACTGAAAAAAATATATATATGAAGAACCGGAATATTTATTGATAAGTAACATCTCGGCAATGGAAAGCAGTAAGCAAATGAATGAAGAACTTAGCTAAACTTCGATAATATTGTATATACTATTTCAGTAGCATCAAATTGTTCCCGGTGATGCATTAACTGATGCCAAGAGACAAAGCCATAGTGGGTACGAACGATGCCTGTGAGTGGGCACGCCTCCAACACATGCAGTTCAGTCTGTATGGCACCACACGGGCACAATCGTTCCTCCACAGGTAATCGCCCGCGTCCTCTCCTATTCCAGCGACCCGTCTCTATCGCTAACCAGTGTCCACTAACTCGAAATTGACTATATGATATCCTATGCATCTCCTTCAAGTAGTTCTTCTCACAGTACACCTTATCTACAGTAAGATCAGGGTTAAGAGTCTTGTATACTATTCTACGCGATGACATAGAATTACCTATAGAGAGTTTTACAGCATCTTTACCTTGAACAACATCGTCTACATTATCTGTTATCAGGCTGTCAATATATCTACTCGTACGAGTGTTGGAGTCGAGAACAACCTTAACGATATGGGCCCACGGATCATCCCTCATGTGCTGTCGGTCTCGCCACAAACTCTGAAAAAATTTACGCTGTTTGGCCTTGACTAAGTACTTAATTGGTGGAAGGCCAAGCTCGACATAGCAGACATCGGAGCAAGTTGACAATCGTACTCCAAGCAGCTGCTTTATATACCAATTATATAGTTTTTCAATGGGTTTTATGTTGGCCTCCAGCCACGACTCGCACCCATAGAGCATCGTTGACATCACAGCCGCATCAAACACTCTCCTCTTTACATAAAAGGGAACATCTCTATTCTTCTGAAGGAATGAAACAAATTTTAATACTTGGGCAGTTTTACATCAGGCGTGACTAGATACTGCTGACGACACTGATCCATCGCAAGTAAAAATACTGCCAAGATACGTATAGCTATCACACCATTCAACCACCATCTCCCCCACAGTAAATTTTGTACGCTCTTCTGGAGAACAATTCAATGCAAAAAATGTTGTTTTCTTATTATTAACTAGCATTCCGTAGTCTTGACAGTATTTATTCAACAACCGTAATTTATGTTCCATACCCTGTCGTGTGGTTGAGAAAAACACAGTATCATCCATTTACATTAACATGTGTAGCCACGTCAAAAACCCATTCATACCACAATTATTCTTTATCAAGGCAATAAGATCATTCACATATATGATAAACAGTATACACGATGTTGGGGAGCCCTGCCTCACTCCTATTGTAGCAGCCACCACAGCAGTGCCCACTACACTCTGCGTAACAGTGTACATACTTACAAGTATTGCTAACATGACTGCCCCACACCCAATTCTCTTCAGTATCATAAACAACACATCACGGGGCATCCTGTCATAGGCCATTCTAAAATCAACGAACGTAACAAATAATTTAAGTTTTTTTCTCTTAGCCATATCCATTACCAAACGTAACGTCACAATATGTTCAGTGCATCCTCTACCCTTCTGGCTGCCTGCTTGCTCTCTGAATGGAACAAACCAACTGCTCAACCGCGAGCTTAAGATTAAGTCAAACAATTTAGCTAGTGAGTTTATCACATTAATCCCCCTATAATTACACACACACACACACACACACACACACACACACACACACACACACACACACACACACACACACACACACACACACACACACACACACACACACACACACACACACACACACACACACACACACACACACACACACACACACACACACACACACACACACACACACACACACACACACACACACACACACACACACACACACACACACACACACACACACACACACACACACACACACACACACACACACGTCAAAATAATTGTTTCTTGGTAGTTAAGAAAAAACGTGATACTAATGTAACATACACGTAATTACCTTTGTATATCTACACGTACTTGTAATTCAAGATGGAAAATACCTATGATTCATCTATACCATTATATCTCTAAAGTCTATTTATAATGCAACGATTCAATAAAGATAAATGCACCGTAATAGTTAAGTAATGGTTGATCCTTGTACTGTTGACAGGATCTTAAGTTCAATATACGTGATTAACGTAAGGTAATAGTTAAGTAATGGTTGATCCTTGTACTGTTGACAGGATCGTAAGTTCAATATACGTGATTAACGTAAGATAATAGTTAAGTAATGGTTGATCCTTGTACTGTTGACAGGATCTTAAGTTCAATAGAAATGATTACGTAATTGTTTAAATGTAGGTAGGTAAAGGTAAAGTTTTGGCACACGCTATAGTTGCGCGTAGGTGTGGGCGCTCATCTCCCGTCACATTGGCCTTTGAGCCTGTGGTGGAAATTAATCCGTTACGCCGGGACACAGGGCCACTGTCACACCCGACTTTCCACAGTTTACCTTCCCCAGGTTTCCCTAGGTACCCATTTATCTACCAACCCGTTTGGGAGGATGAACAGCTGGGTGAGCTGTGCGCCGCCTGCCTTTGTCCGGTATCAAACTCGGGCCAGCGGATTCATAGTCAGACGTGCTAACCACTGCACCACTGAGGCGCTTAAATGGGTATAACCCTGTACTATTGACAGGATCTTTTAGTGTTATGTCAGCTAGGAATGCTTGAGTCCTGAGGAGCCTGTCACGCCCTTGGTGGGCGCTGGAGTCCTGTGCCGCCCATCAGTGGCACCCTTCAGCGGCGCCGAGGCACCCAAAACCGCCCATGCACCTTGAGGGCGGTGAGGGCGATGCTTGGTGGGATGTACAGGTACACCAGCCACATGAACGGCTTCCTCTGAGAGGAGGCTGCCACGCCCTCGCAGGCAGCATCGCCCACCAGGTTGTCTTCCACTTGGTGGTCCTGGCCATCCTCCTCCATTGGGAGGACCTCCTCTGGTGGATCACCCTCTCGGGGATCCTCCAGCTGGTCATCTTCCTCTGGACAGCCACCCATTGATGGGTCATCCACCGGGCCTGCCTCCACTGGGGGATCATTCACCTGGGGATCCTGTAGCGGTTCATCTTCCCCTGTAGGGTCACCCATGGGTGGGTCATCCACGGGTCCATCCCCCACAGGTGGTTCATCCACTATGGGCTCCTCCACTAGTTCGTGCTCCACTGTTGGAGCCTCTGCTTCTATGACCCATCCCATGTGGCGGGATAGAGCTTGTTGAGTCTCCAGGTCAACTTTGACCTGGAGGCCGTGGAGACGGTCCTCCAGTGAGGTCTCGGCCTTGGCAGACAAACTATGTGCAGGGTGCACAGTGGCCCTGTCCATGGTGACCAGTTCTTGCCTGGACCACGGCAGCTCAACCTTGGCGTGCCACCCACGGCTGTCAAGGAAGCCGTTCTGCATCTTCTCGCCCTCGAACTTGTCGAGGGCGGCGTCATCCCTGTGCTTGAGGCCCTTGATGAGGGCACGCAGGTCTTTGGTGCTGCGGCTGCTGCTTTGTACCAGCTGCTGTACCTCCGCCTCTTGGGTCAAGTTGATGCGGCGGGCATCGAACTCCTCCTTAGCTTCGAGCAGCACCTGGCGGCGCCGCTCGCGCTCCTCCATACGGAGTTGAAG
>JAXIVD010012078.1:0-7500 GCA_036785275.1 Cancer borealis
GAGAGAGAGAGAGAGAGAGAGAGAGAGAGAGAGAGAGAGAGAGAGAGAGAGGTGCAAAGTGACTCCTGTCTTGTCCTGCTGGAAAGGTAAGGTCATTGCAGCAGATAATCAGCGGCTTGGTGGCGAGATGACTATGTAGGGATAACTTAATCATACTGTGTTATGTGTTTGTTGATTTCTATGTTTATTTATTTATCCAGTCAGTCAGCCAATACATCAGTCAGTTATTAATTTCTTATTCATATATTTATTCATCGATTCATTATCCTTACACTCTTTCTTATTTATTGACAATGTAGCGAAACAAAGAATACAATAACGATAAAAGAAGTAATAATCTGATGAAAAAACAACAAAGACAAAAAGGACAAATAAAAAATCTGAGATAACGGAGATGAAGAAAAGAGAAGACAGGTGGAGGCAGCCAATCCGTCATCTGCTGGAGTTTTGTGGGAAGATGGGAGGCTGGGAATAGGACGGATGGGTAGTAGGGAGGGCCACTCATCTATCTCCGAAATTAATATTGGCTGGATCCAACTTCGCCGCGCTTGAAGTTGGGCAAGAATCGTCCCTAACTTCGCCAATAGGGAAGTTATAAACCACTGAAGCCAACCAGAGAAAAGGGATTCAAACAGTTTTATGCTAACGACGATTTTCCATTTATCTCTATTTTTTGTTGGGTTTTATTCTTTGATTATCTTCTATCTTTTCTTTTACATTCTGCCTGATATTTTTCCTCTCCTTGAAGATATGAATCTCTTTAAGACTGTATTACAAAACACGGTTACCTGTAGAAACCCGACATAAACAGTCACTGTCCGAGTCAACAAAAGAGAAGGAGAAGAATGAATGTTGTCATAACAAAAAGATCTGACGGTGGAATCTCCCTGGGATACTGCATTGTAAAAATCCTCTATGAAACACTGCAGCAAATAATAAAAGTCAAACTTGATCAGGAACACAGAATATTTAAGAAGGAAATGGTTCTTACATTATTAGATTCATGAGAAGTGAATCTATTCAGACACGAGAAGTGAAGGTAACTCTATTCATAACCGAAAATTTTTGCAGCTCAATTTTTTTTGCAAAGATAGCATTGAAACGACGAATTCTAAAACTATTAGAATGACTGAAGAAACAAACCACTGTAACAATAAAAAAAGAAGAAATTTAAAGAAAATAAAAGTAAATATACCAAACTAACGCTCAATATTATCAAGTGAAGGACGTATATGTAAATTAAGCAAATATGGAAATGGGTGGTAAAGTTATAAACAAAAATTGAAATAGCAAGAAAGATTTCAATAGAAATATTTTATGCAAGTAGAAAAAGTAGAAGTAGAAGAAAATAAGAAAGCAAAGAAGCAGCAGCTTCAAGAAGAAGAAGAAGAGGCTTCTTTTTGAAGGTTCTTCTATTTCTTTTTGAAGAAAGAGTTTCAAGGAGAAAAGAAAACGAAGGAACTTCAAGTAAAAGAAGTAGAATCAAGAAGAAGAAGCTTCAAGAAGAAGAAGAAGCAGAAGAAGCTTCAAGAAGAAGATGAAGAAGCAGAAGAAGCTTCAAGAAGAAGAAAAAGAAGAAGAAAAAGCTGAAGAAGAAAAAGCTTGAAGAAGAAAAGAAGGAAAAAAAGAAAAAGAAGTTTGTAGATGAAGAAGAAGCTTGAAGAAAAAGAAAATGCTTGAAGAATAAGAAGCCATTTGAATAAGAAGCATGCAAAAGTTTGAAATAGAAGCTTGAAGAAGTTTGAAGTAGAAGCTTGAAGAAGCAGCTTGAAGAAGCAGCTTGAAGGAGTTAAGAAGCTTGAAGAAGAAGCTGAAGAAGAAGAAACTGAAGAAGAAGAAGCTGAAGAAGCTGAAAAAGAAGCTGAAGAAAAAGGAGAAAAACTGTAGAAGAAGAAGTTTGATAAAGAAGAAGCTTGAAGAAGAAGCTGAAGAAGAAGGAGAAGCAACTGAAGAAGGAGAAAAACTGTAAAAGAAGACGCTTGAAGAAGAAGCTTGATACAAAAGAAGCTTGAAGAAGAAGCTTGATACAAAAGAAGCTTGAAGAAGAAGCTTGAAGAAGAAGCTTGATAAAAAAGAAGCTTGAAGAAGAAGCTTGAAGAAGCTTGATACAAAAGAAGCTTGAAGAAGAAGCTTGAAGAAGAAGCTTGATAAAAAAGAAGCTTGAAGAAGAAGCTTGATAAAGAAGAAGCTTGAAGAAGAAGCGTTAGAAAAAAGCTGAAGAAAGAGCTTGAAAAAAAGAAGAGGTGTAACGAAGAAGAAGCGTGAAGAAGAAAAAGAAGCATGAAGCAGAAGAAGAAGCATGAAGAAGAAGAAGAAGAAGCGTGAAGCAGAAGAAGATGCATGAAGAAGAAGAAGAAGAAGAAGAAGAAGAAGAAGAAGAAGAAGAAGAAGAAGAAGAAGAAGAAGAAGAAACGTGAAGAAGTAAAAGAAGAAGAAGAAGCGTGAAGAAGAAAAAGAAGAAGAAGTAGAAGCGTGAAGAAGAAGAAGAAGAAGAAGCGTAAAGAAGAAGAAGAACCGTGAAGAAGAAAAAAAAGAAGCGGGAAGAAAAGAAGAAGAATCGTGAAGAAGAAAAAAAAGAAGAATTGTGAAGAAGAAAAAGAAGAAACTTGAAGAAAAAGAAGAAAAAGAAGCGTGAAGAAGAAGAAGCTAAAGCAAAAGCTGAAGAAAAAGAAGCTGAAGAAGAAGCTTAAACTGAAAAAGCTGAACAAGCTGAAGAAGCAGAAGAAGCTGAAGAAGAACCTGAAGAAGCAGAAGCTTGAAGAAGATTTGAAGATGAAGCTTAAAGAAGCTTGAAAAAGAAGCTTGAAGAAGAAGCTTGAAGAATGATTTGGTAAAATTTATAGAATGGTAGGAAAATGATGGAAAACTGGTGTATATTATGGGGAACTCAGGGATGTTGATTTACAGCAACCCCTTAATTGTCTCGGTGCATATACGAGAGAAGCTCCAGGAATAAGTTGGCAATGCTACACTAACAATGATACAAAACAAAATGGAATGTACAAAATAATCTAATACTTGGTATCGTCATTTTGTTGATTAACTCTATGAAAAATTATTTTTCTTAGGAATTCACCTACACATTAGTGTAATAACTGAATTTGAAAACCATTCACGAGAACAAATGGGACTTAGGAAGCAGTTCTCAATCACAAATCATCTAAACACAACAAACCTATTGGTATAAGGAAGAAACAATAATACACAATATAACCATTATGCTTACCTTAACAACACATATAAGTTTCGAGATAGTTTTCGATGCAGTAAGATATGACAATCATTACGAGAACAAGAAATGAAGAGCACACCACAAGACTCTACTACAGTATTTATGCAAGAAAGTAGTGATCGAGTTATATACTAAGGCCACACAAAAAATCAAAATCAAAAAGGGAGTCGGGAGAGCAGACGGAAATCACGGAAACTCCTTTCAGTAAATTTTGAAAGTATTTCCAAAAAGATATTACCATGAATGGGGACCTTTCTTTGGATAGAGAACTAAAGCTAAGTAACGATTATTGAAACAAAATATGACAATGCATAATTTTGTGAGAGGAGGCTTTTTGTAAGCCTAAAGGTGTTATGAAAGGTTAATATTCAACAGGCTTGAAAGTTCTACAGCCAGTGCATACTTAGAGCAGCGTCCTATGGATATTACACTTGGAAACTAATTAACTAATTGTACCAATAATGAGGGATAGATAGATTAGTATTGGGAGTGACCCTAAGAGTCAGGGAAAGGTCAACAAACAAAAATTAAAGACATTTTAGAAATAATAAAGGAGAAAAAATCCAGATGAACAAGATACGTGGTTAGAAATGGATAAGGTTAAGCAAGGCCTGTTTTCGGCAGTAGCTTCGTAATGATGATGATGATGATGATTGTTAGGTGTAGGGCAGGGGTCAGCAACCTTTTCAGTGCGAGGGCTAGAGAAAGCTTCTAGGAGTAGCCCGTGGACCGCAGTGCCAAAGAGAACCAAAAAGTAACAGTGTACAAAAAATTTATAGAAAAGAAGGCAAAGCAGTGTCTAGTTTGCAAGCAATTTATTGAAAAAACATGCAAATCATTGACTGCAAAAAACAGGTTGTGACAAAATTAGAAAAAAATATATAGAAAAACAGGCAAACCAGTGAATAGATTACAAGAAATTTATTGAAATACATGCAAATCAGTGACTGCAGAAAACAGTTTTATCAAGATACATACAAATTAGTGGGATGGTTGGTGGTGTTTGCCATAGAAAAGTGATTAAATCTCTGGATCGATTAATGAGATAGACACGAGTAGAATGTCATTGAAGTGGCAGTCACTTAGCTGGGAACGAATGCGAAACTTTGTATATCTAATTTTTTAAAAGACTTGTTCACAACAGTAGGAGTATCCAAACATAGCAACGATGCGTTTTACTTGCTCAATGTAATTTGGAAGTTTGTTAGATGGGAGAACGAGGTCAAGGAAGAAGGATAGCGGGGAAGCGCTACGGTATTTTGCCTTCAGTTCGTCATTACATTGAAGCTCCACGAACTCCATCTGTAGGGGGGGAGGGAAGGGCTTCGTCCACAGGGAAGTCAAAGGGGAAGGTGAACAGCTTAAAGCCCAGAGCCAGTGGCTTGATATTTGTGAAACGGGAGGCAAATTCCTCCCGCAAAGAGTTGACAACACCAAAACAATTTTTCAGGTACACGTCATCAGATGCACAAGCCGCAATACGAGGAAAATGCATAAACTGACCAGCAGCCGGTTGAGCCTCCCACAAGCGCAGCTTTACCTCGAAGGCGGTGATGTGCGAATACATGTCTGTGGCTAGAATGTTTTTGCTTTGCAGCTTCGCATTGAGGTCATTTAGGTGCGTAGTGATATCTATGAGCAGGGACAGACGAACAAGCCATTGCGGGTTGGAAATATCATCAGCACCGACGAACCTCACAGAAGTAAAACAGATCACCATAGTGTACGTTAATTTCGTTCGTTAGTGCCTGGAACTGGCGGTGATTAAGGCTGCGGGAGAGGATGAAGACTTGGAGCACAGGGACTCTTGGTGGATGATGCAGTGCACTTGTTGTCCAATAACAAGGTCAAACCTGGTTTCCTCATGCATATTGCTAACGTCGTACCAGAAAAGTATAGTATCTATCACAATCTCTGCCTCAGGATAACATTACCGTTAGCCATTTCTAACTTCAACCATTCACCAGTGAACTTCAAATTGTGTACGAGCGATCGTTTAACTAGTACAGTGGTACATCCTTGATCACACAACACTAACTCTCACTCCTCCTACTGTTCCTTCTGGCACATTCAGTTTATCATTGAATGCAACAGCTGCCTTCTCTTGGTTATGTCTGTAACCACCAGTTTCCTTTTTTATTCCTCCATGTCTATGATGACAGTCTTTTGCGGAGTGATTATTCTTTACACACACAAAACATGATCGAACAGCTGGTTTCTTTATCACTTTCCGTGCATTTCTTTTTCGTTTACGCTTTCTTCCACAGTCTCGAACTTGTTCACAGGTTACCTAACACTTTTGTCTTGACCTCCGTGGGCATCTATATACAAATCTGCCATTTTAACCTCTTGCCCCAAGATTTTCAACTCATGTTCTTTCAAAAATAATAATAACCTTTTGTCACAAGCAATCATAAACCGCTCAGTTAAAATTAAGTCTGCCAGATCTGCATACGTTTCCTCACATTCGGTCAGCTCTACCCATCTCATTAGGTTGTCTTAGTTTATTTCCAAACTGTGGAGCAATTTCATTCCTAAAAAAAACTTACAATTGTGGAATCTATACCTATAGCCCTTAGCTGTACATTGAAAACACTTTAACAAAGCATCCTTGACATTATCGTAGCTCTTAGCTTACGCTGGTGATAAGTGGTGATAAGTTTCTAGCGCCTTACCATGAAGTAGTGATGCCAAACTAATTGGCCAAATATCTTTACTCCAACAAGCACTTGTAGCTAACCGCTCAAACCTCAAGAGGTAAGCATCAATACTGTCTGTGTTCTCATTAAATGAAGGCAATTTTGGAAAACTTGGCTTACATTCAACTCCTACCACATTACATCTTTTCTCGGCTAATTTTTTCTCCAACTGCAATTTCTGAAGCTCAAACTCCTGTTTCAATATCAGCTCTTCTAATGCTAATTTACGATCCTCTCTTTTGTGAGCACGCTCGTCTCCTTCTGCCTTTTCCTTGTTAAGCATAAATTCTTTTAAGTCCATTCCTTCCAACCCCATCTCCTTGCCAATCTCAACAAGCTTATTCAGATTACTCATGATGACTACATTAGCACATAGAATAAATAAGCTGTCCCTTGTTTGGACTCTAATATTGTTGGGTGTAGGAAATCAATTCCTTGCGGAAACCATTCGAACCACATGGAGACAACGACTTAAGTAACTGCTTATTCTGGTGAGCTGTGCTACACAAAAATGGGGATCATAAAACAAACTACTGCCAATAGTGCTCATATAATTAACAAATTAGACATATACATTCACAGCGTCAACTCTTTAATATCCTATGTAACGAACAACCATTACCAAACCCTTGTATCAACAACCCAACACTTGTTTCTCGTGCTTAACACCAATTCTACTTCTCTCGTTTGGTGTGGTTGAACATGAGAACTAGTAATTACTCGTTGTGAAGTTGGCACCCTACGTTCCACTTGCGAGAAGACAAACTAGCGTTAGACTAGCTAGCGCTCTGCACACCACGGCCTGTCACCCTCGCTTCACAACAACTCCTTTAGTCATATTAGCGAAACACCTGGATTTCAGACGAGAACAATCACCTTACTTTTTTCGTTACCTCGTCCATGGGTAGATACATTTATTCCCGAAAGCCACGCTGCCTCTTACTGGAGTTACTGCGCGACCGACTACCCTGCCTACCTGCAGTACCTTGACTAAAACTCCGTCACGACTTCACCAGCCACTTCAAACCATTTAACCAACACCTCAAATTTTTACTTGTCCTGAATTCAAGCATGACAATGATGGCAATGATGAAGTGATGATGATGATGATAATGATGATGATAATAACGATGATGACGATGGCAATGATTATGATGATGATAAACCGGAGAGAACACAAAGAAAAGTTACTAAAATAATCCATAGATTGCGAAACAATCCCAATAAATTAATTTAAATCAAATTAAATTTAAGGAGCTTAACTTATTAAGTTTATCCAAACTTAGACATGAGGGGATCACATAGAAGTATTTACAATTTCCCGTGATTTTGACAATGTTAGCGTAACCGACTATGTAACTATCGATCTAAAAAAGCACCACTCGTAACAATGGCTTCAAGATCATTAATAAGTGTTTTAGATTCAACGAAGCGAGACATTGTTCTTTAATGTAGTCGTGAGAATTTGGAATCCTTTAACCAGCAGAAACTGTTTATAGAAACACAGTTGGATCGTTTACGAAAAAAAACTTGATAAGCACTTAACATCAATTCAACATATCGAATATT
>JAXIVD010012080.1:0-10044 GCA_036785275.1 Cancer borealis
CAGATAATGCTAATTACTGATTAATGACTGTACCTGTGATGATGTTGTTACCTGGCAGAACACGCACAGAACACGATGATTAAGTTGGTATATAATTTTTTTTGGTGTTCTTTTTCCGTCATATATTTGTTTACCGATCAACTATTTTCTCCTTGTTATTTTTTTTGTTTGTTTTTGTTTGGTTTCGATTTGTTTGCCATACGCTTTTTTTTTGTAATACATGCATTTATTTCTTATTCTTGTATCTAAGCTAGTAAATAGGGAACCTTGTAGACACAAAAACGTAATTCTGTTCCAAGAAGTCTTCAAATGTTATCCTTGATCACTGGTATAATTCAATAGAAGTGAATGTACTTATGTAGTGTTTCATGAGTCTTTAAGGTAAACACTAGACGGCTACGATGACTCATTACAAATCTGTCTGAAATTAATCTTGTCACTATAATTATGTTGCTCTCTGTACACATTGCTCTTGACTAAATTATGTGTCAATTTTTATAGTGTGTGCGTAGTACGAATTTTCAGTATTTTCCGCAAGCAATTTTTACAGGTCTCGTTCGTCCCCACCGACCACTATGCATTACATCGACGAGGAAAACTTTCTTAATACACCAGACCGAAGCAGACTCACTTTATTATTCATATAGTTGTATAGTTTTCTCTGCCGGTGAGAGAACAGGGTACGGCAGTGGATTGATGAAAGAGAGGAAGAAGAAGAGGAAGAGGAGTACAAAGGAATACAAAGGAAGAACAGACGGAAACAGTCCTACTGGACCTAACGAGGAAAAAGCAAGATACATACAAGATTACGTCTGAGGTTATTTTTGTATCCAACTTTGAATGTCAATGAGAAAAAGCAAAATGCATTAATTAATTAAACAGCTATTATTTCAGAACCCATGTTGGGAGTCATAAATGAATCTGCTCTCATCTAGATAAGAGACTCTTTTATTTCACAATATCTATTTCGAGTATTTTGACAAGAACGGAAGTAAATCTGATTGGGTGATAATTGTCAGCGTAGCTTTCATATCCTGTTTTGACAAATCGGTGTTACGTTATGATCGTTTCAAAATGCTAGGAACTTTACATTCTATCAAAGATTTATCAATCATAATTCCTTAGTGATATGAGTTCGTGGTGACGTCATAGATCACTAATGTTTTATTTTCTGTTTTGGAGAATACGATAACTAGTTTTATCAAGGATACCTTGGCTTATTGTGTAAATGTTGCATTAATGAACTCGTATTCAAAACGAATGCCAAGCTTTCATTGTCATCCACTCATTCACTAAGATATCATTATTAAATCCCTAAGGTCCTACACTCGTTATGACTTGTTTCTTGGTTTTCTTTGCTCCCTATATCGTGAATGTGATTTTGATTCCCCAGTAATTTTTCCTCATATTCAAGTTTACTTGTTCTGATTAACCTTTCACAAAATTATTTCTTCTTATATTTTTCTTATATTCTTCTTATATTATATTCTTATATTATATTCTTATATTGTCAATGAATCGTTATTCGGTTGGGAGCATGTGTATGCTTTACAAATCTTTTCCATTAGTGGCTGATTACATTTTATTCTCCAGGGGCGGTGGTGTTATCGAGTACTTTTAAAAATGTTCTCATTTACGGAATATATTCCTCCAAAATTTTAGGAATCCGGTTAGAAATCTAGTACACAGTTTCTAAGTTATCATCATCTAATTAATTAATCCAATTAATTTCATAAACTTTTTCTTCAACGTAAAACTCACTTTGCTGTAGTTTGAATGAAATATATATGATTTTCAAGTATTTTTACTTTATAATTCATGTTACATTTGATTATTCTGTGATTGATATTTACTAAATGTTCATCAACATTACAATGATTAATTAGATCGGTTTCTGTAGTTAACAATAAATATATCAAACTACTTTTTCTTGGGAATTCTGATAATCATGTAAAGACATAATTCACTTACAATTTCAGGCAAAAAACATATATTCACTATCGGCAGTAGTAGTAGTAGTAGTAGTAGTAGTAGTAGTAGTAGTAGTAGTAGTAGTAGTAGTAGCAGTAGTAGTAGTAGTAGTAGTAGTAGTAGTAGTAGTAGGAAGAGGAGGAAGAGGAGGAGGAGAGGAGGAGGAGGAGGAGGAGGAGGAGGAGGAGGAGGAGGAGGAGGAGGAGGAGAAGGAGAAGGAGGAGGAGGAGGAGGAGAAGGAGGAGGAGGAGGAGGAGGGAGGAGGAGGAGGAGGAGGAGGAGGAGGAGGAGGAGGAGGAGGACGAAGGAAAATATGAACGTCAGATAACAGAAAGGTTGTGGGCTTATAACGATGTCTTCCTTATCCTAGAGTTCCTGTAAAGGTGCCTCACAAGGAGCTGATTCAAACGCTATTCCTTGGATTCCGTTGTATTCGCATTGTGCATTCGCTAGCACAGGCGAACGGAGCAGGAGGAGGAGCAGGAGGAGGAGGAGGAGGAGGAGGAGGAGGAGGAGGAGGAGGAGGAGGAGGAGGAGGAGGAGGAGGAGGAGGAGGGGGATGAAGAATAGAAAAAAAGGTTATCTAATTCTACGAAAGGGCCGCTAGAACCACGAAAAATCATTCATTAACTATTTTTCCACTGTAGGTTTATAGTGTGTGAGGTAAGCAAGCAAGGAAAAGTACTTGGGGGAGAGGATGAGTAAGTAGTGGGTAGTAAGTTGATTCATTAATAGAAACTTGGTGGAAGAGTAACATAAGGAGGAGAAGGAGGAGGAGGAGGAGGAAGAGGAGGAAGAGGAGGCGAAGGCTGTACAATCCCACGAAAGAATTGGTAGAAGTAAACACGAGACCACTAGCCCAGGACATGTGTTGTGGGCGGAGGCTTAGCGGGTCTTGGATGGGTGCCTCTTGATGGGCGAAAAGGCTAAGGTTATGATGCCTGTGGGCGGGACTTGGTGTTTGCCGGAACGCTTCACTGAACGCGCAAATACAGCTACGCCTTCCCTTTTTTCCTCCGTGCTCTTCTCGCTTGCTCGGGTAGAATAGGAAGAAAACGAGGAGGAGGTCGACGATGAGGGTAGAGAAGAGGACTTAGAGGAGGTCCAAGAGGTGTAGCAGTAGGAGAAGGAAGAAGAATACGAGAATATAGATGAATACTAGAACTAGAAGGAGGAGGAGGAGGAGGAAGAGGAGGAAGAGGAGGAGGTGACGATGTAAAAGACTAGTTGAATGATAGATATATGAGGGTAAGACAGTGATGATGACCTTGTAGTAGGGATGAAGTTAAATGATGGAAGAGGGAGAGTGTGAGATGCATGACAGTGTAATGCCAAGATAAAAAGTAAATTACAAAACTAGAAAGAGAGAGAGAGAGAGAGAGAGAGAGAGAGAGAGAGAGAGAGAGAGAGAGAGAGAGAGAGAGAGAGAGAGAGAGAGAGAGAGAGAGAGAGAGAGAGAGAGAGAGAGAGAGAGAAAAAAGAAGAAGACAAGATTGGATGAATGGATGGATGCTTGAGTTTTTTCTGACTTTCTTTGTGTATGTCAGCTGTGTCGACTATTTCTGTGTCTATCTGCACCTTTCTATGTCTAATTGTATTTGTGTTTCTTTATTGTCTGGCTGTTTTTTTTCACTCTCTCTCTCTCTCTCTCTCTCTCTCTCTCTCTCTCTCTCTCTCTCTCTCTCTCTCTCTCTATCTATCTATCTATCTATCTATCTATCTATCTGTCTCTCTCTCTCTCTCTCTCTCTCTCTCTCTCTCTCTCTCTCTCTCTCTCTCTCTCTCTCTCTCTCTCTCTCTCTCTCTCTCTCTCTCTCTTTCTCTCTCTCTCTCTCTCTCTCTCTCTCTCTCTCTCTCTCTCTCTCTCTCTCTCTCTCTCTCTCTCTCTCTCTCTCTCTCTCTCTCTCTCTCTCTCTTTTCTCTCCTTTTAATGATCAAGGAGGACTAACTCAGTTATTCGTCCATATCTCCACGTCTTCCTTTCTTCCCATTTACTTCCTATTTCTAACTAATTTGTTACTATCTCTCTCTCTCTCTCTCCTCCTTTTCCATTCTAACTTCTTCCCTTCCATCCCCTCCAGTCCACCCTCTCGTCCTTATGTAACTTGTATAAAGCATCGAAAATTTAATAAATCTATATTATTTTCTGCTCGAGGGCTTGTGTAGAAAAATGTTGGGTTCTCATGTTTAGGTTTAGGTTCAAGGTCAAGGAAGAGAGTGTATCATGTATTACTTGTATACTTATAAAGGTTCGTCTCTTTCCTCCATATTTCAACCACTTTTTGATGCCTGTTATGTTTTCAATTTTCTTTTTTCTTTTTTCCTAACTATATTTTGTTGCACTTTTCTCTCTATACTCGAAAATATTTTGTGATGTGTGATCTGCATTTGAGTGTATTTTTACTCGTACGTCACAACCCCCAGCCCCTTTCCCTGTATTTTTTTCTTTTCTCTTTTTTTTTTTGTAACAATTCTAATTCTGTCGCTTCGTGTTTTACTCTTTTGGTATTTTTTTGTGTTACATCTGCAACATTTTTTATTCAATTCTGTCGTGTGGCCTTTTTTCCCCTTTTGTATGTGCATGGTGTTACAGTTGTAAGCTTGTTTCTGTTCTAGTTTATCTTTACACTTCAGCTCTTATCTTTACACTTCAGCTCTTATCTTTACAGTTCTCTACAGTTTTATATACAAGGGGAAAACGCATCTTCACGGCTGACTAGGGATATGAAACTTATTTTGTTATAACTCAGTACATTTTCTGGTGCGAGTTTGCCTTCCCCTCAGCTGCCTAGACGCCCCTCTTTGTCTATGCCTCCAGAAAAGTATAGACCCGAGAAATCTCCACAATATACCCCATAAAACGTCACGCCTTATATTTCATCACAACTAATCAATACTTCTCCGAGCATTGTGTACACCAACCCGAGGTGTTACTCGAAAACGTATCCACTTAATGATTCAAGTGAATGCTGAAAATTCCGACTTCATAATGATTACTGAATCTTGGCCAAACTCATGAGATAAACATTAAACATCAGAAGCAGCATTTAATGGGTGCAATGTTTTTACGGAGTGCTGTCTATATACCTATCTAAAGTGAAGATAAGGATATAATATTTTATAATCAAATGTAATCCATTAATACAGATAAAAATTACTAACATTTGTGGAGACTTGAATAGCTCATGAGTAAACGGGTCAACTTTAAGAAACAACCTCAAGAGCTGGGAATTACTATAGCTTGTATAGGATTCCTTTCTCGTTCAGTCAGTTTAAACGGCCATTCAAGGTAACGGTATTCTAGATTTAGTGTTAAAAACAACTATGACCTTATTCATACCTGTGAAGTCGTTGAATCACTAACGATCATATCATTGTGAGAATTATTTTGAATTTCTAAACCAAAAACAAGAGAAAGGGAACTGGATTAAGTAAATTGTAATCAATTACTAGATGATAATTGCATAAAAGAAATATACAACATGGTCACAGCTTAACTTCAATCCATTGCAAGCGAAAATATTCCATGCAAATCACGAAGGATCAATCAATGTGAACCGTTATGGATGACACATTGCTTATTGGAAAGGATGGAAATGGTGATAAGAGTAAAGCTTACAAAAAAACAATTCATGCAGTTGGTCTGACTAGGATAGTTATATTAATTTTGAAGAACATGCGAAAAGACGATACGAAAAACCAAACATGACTACATAGTAAAGATTTTCCACGAGAAAAAAACAAAATAGTTTTTTTCAGTCACTTACGCAAACAAAAACAAAAAAATGATAACATATGTAATATATTTTATAACGAAAATATTTAATCAACGACGACGAGAGCGATGATTTAAATTCTTAACCTAACGTTGTCAACTTTTTGTAAAATAAATTAACAGTTACTGACTTGCTGAAAATATTTGAAGGTTCTGATGATGATATTATTACCATAATAGAAATACAAACACATTGAGGCGGGTAAATATTCACAACAGAAGATTTAAATATATCTGAAGATATATAACAAAATACTAGATTAGTGTGATAAATGACAGATGTCTGTTAACGTAGAAAAATGTTTTATGAATACTTTCAATTAATTTTTTTTCAAACCTCAAATGCACGATATAGAGCTCCACAATGCTAAACAAAGAAATAACCTCGGAAAAATAAGTATATAGTATTATTTAAAAAAAATTGAGCAAAGTACATTGGCAAGTAAAAAAAATACAAACATGATTTTATATTTCATTTCAAGAAATTTCTTTCATAAATCGCCTAACTTATCATAAAAAGCCATACAACATATATGAGGCCAGACTAGGAACACTCGGTACAATTCTGGTCACCGAATTACATTAAAGACTAAATTGTACTGGAAAGAGTACACAGGCGAGTGACAAAACAAATCCCGGTGTTGCATAATTTATCGTACGAGGAAAGATTAAAGCGTTTGGACATGTTCTCACTTCATTAACAAAGGATTAGAGGAAATCTAATTGATGTTTTCAAAATGCTAAATGAATTTGGTTCAATCAATCCTGAAGGACTAATTCCAGTAAATTACACGACAGTAACAAGAGGAAACGGCATGGAGTTAAAAGGACAGAGATGTAACACATATGCACAAAGGCTGCACTCATTTTCAATTTTACAACTATTCATCACTGGAAGAGACTCCCAGCCGTGGTAGTTGGATTAAAAATAATAGACAGGCTCAAGTCCAAATTGTATAGATATATCCAAGAAACTTGTTAACTTATAATTTGCAGCTTTGTTTGTTAGAGCGTCTACTCTAACACTGATGGCGGCGGTAGAAGATATCATGTAAAATAAGTGGATAAGGAACAGCCTAGTGTAGTTAAAGCAATCACGTTCTTTAAGGGAAAATATTATATAAAAGTTTCATACACAAACTAAAAAACAAGAAAGCAACTTACGACACAAAATCTTTATGAGGTACCTGACCGATCTCTTGTATCTAACAGTAAATAAGATGTCATCACTCATAAAATCTTTCGGTCACTGTTGCCTATCCTTTGTACTTTGCGGAGGAAGAAGTGGGTGGGGAGTGACCTTACTCTATTCTATCCTGATCTCTTCCACATAGTTCACTAGTAGTAGCACGTGGTTCAGCAAGTACCCTCCTTATAGAAGAACATTTGGCTCAGACGTGCATACCTGTGTTGATGACTCCAGGAAGGGATGAGACGCGCGAAGCCTCTACGCTGCACCTCACAGCACGATGCGCACCGCCTTCCCGTCATCTCCTGCGAGGCTGCAATGAGAAAAGACTATGAATGTTTGTACAAAAAATAAAAAGGAGCTTGTTATCCACCAGTGGGAACTACCTTCTGTCCTACGGTGTAGTCCCCTCCTAAATTAAGGGGCGCAGGGAATATGGAAATACAGGACGCCAAGCACAATAAACACTTTGGGAAACTTAAACACTGGTTTGGGTGACAGATGGGCATGGAAGAATGACATCACGGGTAGGTCCTCTTTACCAATGATAAAGTGATAATGGGAGTGATTGGTCCATGAAGCTGACGGACAACGAACCCCACAATGGCAGACGAGCCGCCAGACGATACTTTAAGCCTTGCCACCACGTCAAGGTGACTCCTTTCGGTGGGGACGCGATGTTAGAATAACAGAACTATAAGCAGTAGGAAAATATAAGACGTGGCCATCAACCAGTGGGAGGCATTGATATTTCAGCGAAGAAACTGTTCCAAGTAATACCATGACTAATACAAATAATGCCGCGGTGCTTAGACCAGGAGGAGGAAGAGGAGGAAGAAGAGAAAGAGGAAGAAGAGAAGAAGGAAGAAGAGCAGGAAGAGCAAGAGCACGACAACAAAGATAAAGAAGAAAATGTGGGTGAAGAAAAGTCAGAGGAGAAGGAGGACGAGGGCGATGGAGAAAACAAGAACGGAAACGAGAGGGACAAGAATGAAAGGAGGAAAAAAAAAAAAATTAGGGACGACAAGAAATGGCGGAAAGAAAAGACTGGATGGAGGACGGAGAAGAGGAGGGAAAGGAAGAGCAAAGAAGACAGAATGACTCATCAATAGGAGCCATAAATTTTACTGCTAATGCCGCGCGACTGTAAGCTTAACGGTGCAGTAATTACTTAGGACGCCGAATCGGGATGATGGCCCATTAAGAGTTTACTCCGACAACGTCTGGAGGAGGGGACGCTGCCTAAGGGCCTCTAGGAGTCTGAGGTTATGGAATATTTACGTTAAGATTCCGACGACCCGACATTTGGAGTCTTTTAGGGTCGACTGTGGCAAATTGAGGCGTCGTACCCTATGTGTGTGTGTGTGTGTGTGTGTGTGTGTGTGTGTGTGTGTGTGTGTGTGTGTGTGTGTGTGTGTGTGTGTGTGTGCGTGCGTGCGTGCGTGCGTGCGTGCGTGCGTGCGTGCGTGCGTGCGTGGGTGGGTGGGTGGGTGAATGGGTATGTGTGTGTGTGTGTGTGTGCGTGCGTGCGTGCGTGCGTGCGTGCGTGCGTGCGTGCGTGCGTGCGTGCGTGCGTGCGTGCGTGCGTGCGTGCGTGCGTGCGTGCGTGGGTGGGTGGGTGGGTGGGTGGGTGGGTGGGTGGGTGGGTGTGTGTGTGTGTGTGTGTGTGTGTGTGTGTGTGTGTGTGTGTGTGTGTGTAGAGGTGGTACACAACGGCGAGACAGACATAGTGACGTAACAATATAAAGGGAAAGGAGAAGTGCTGATGTTGTAGGGAAGGAAAGGGAAGGTGTGGTCGTTTACCTTTAGAACAGGGAAAGGTACGGAAAAGAAAGGGGATGAGGGAGGAGGAAACGAGCTTCAAGGAGATGAGAGGAAGGGTAAAATGAGAGCGTGGTGCTGTACGTTTTACTTATTTGACTTGAGAAAGAAGAGGAGGAGGAGGAGGAGGAGGAGGAGGAGGAGGAGGAGGAGGAGGAGGAGGAGGAGGGAAAGAAGGCAAGGGAGAGGAGGAGGGAGAGAAGGGAGGGGTGGAAAAGCACACCCACAGTTTGCTAGACCACCAGTATAAATCACACTCGCTTGGGAACCATTGCAGCTGTTTTCACCCCTTCCACCTCCCCTTTCCTCTACTGGTCACTCCTCCTCTTACATCCCCCCAACTACCCCACTATATCTCTCTCTTCCCCTCCCTATAATCCCCTCAAACCTCCCTTCATCCCCTCACCCTGTCGAGTCCATCCCTATCCCCTCCTCTCTCTCATGTGTAGTCATCAGGAGCAGACAGTGTGCATATCTCCCCTCTTTTCTCCTCTTCCTCTTTCCCCTCAGTTCCCCTCCTCCTCCCTCCTCTTGTGCGCTATTCCCCTGCTGGTAAGTAACTACCCGACACACATAACACGCTGATGAAGAACGAACACATAGTACACGAACGAAGGGACACAGCTGGACGCTTTTTGGAAAAGTTTGTGTGTGTGTGTGTGTGTGTGTGTGTGTGTGTATGAGAAAGAACACACACACACACACACGCACACACACACACACACACACACACACACACACACACACACACACACACACACACACAGACACAGACACAGACACAGACACAGACACACACACACACACACACACACACACACACACACACACACACACACACACACACACACACACACACACACACACATACACACTCACCCCCTAATCCAACACACAAGGATCATATAATAAAGTTGCGTGGTTAAGCAACGTTTTATTTTCCTCCCTTTCTAGAGCTCATGCCCAAGGAACACAATCCCTGTCGAAGCAAAACAATTAATACTGCAGCGAGGGTGGAGAGAGAGAGAGAGAATGGAGTCGATCTTTTTCTGCTCAATTATTTTCTTCCCCCTCATCCCTTACTCATGTGCAATACTTCCTGTTGGTGTTTTATTTTACGGTCGTTTTTTACTTTCTTTCAAGGAGTCTCCTACATGTACCTCTGAACGTTTACAAGGAAGAATGGAAAGAGAAGGAGAAGGAGGAAGAGAAGGAGGAGGAGGAGGAGGAGGAGGAGGAGGAGGAGGAGGAGGAGGAGGAGGAGGAGGAGGAGGAGGAGGAGGAAGAG
>JAXIVD010012081.1:0-2500 GCA_036785275.1 Cancer borealis
CTCCTTCATTTCTCTCAACAACCAGTATGAAACGTTATATAAAAAACAACGTGCCATTTCAAATTAAATTAAATAAAGATGTAATGTGTGTGTGTGTGTGTGTGTGTGTGTGTGTGTGTGTGTGGTGTGTGTGTGTGTGTGTGTGTGTATGTGTGTGTCTGTGTGTGTGTGTGTGTGTGTGTGTGTGTGTGTGTGTGTGTGTGTGTGTGTGTGTGTGTGTGTGTGTGTGTGTGTGTGTGTGTGTGTGTAATAGAGAGAAAAAAAAGACAAAATTTGGTGTTGGAGGTGATAAAACAAATGAACATCATAAATAGCGCAATCCAAACACCATTACACACACACACACACACACACACACACACACACACACACACACACACACACACACACACACACACACACACACTCACTCACTCACTCACTCACTCACTCACTCACTCACTCACTCACTCTCTCTCTCTCTCTCTCTCTCTCTCTCTCTCTCTCTCTCTCTCTCTCTCTCTCTCTCTCTCTCTCTCTCTCTCTCTCTCTCTCTCTCTCTCTCTCTCTCTCTCTCTCTCTCTCTCTCTCTCTCTCTCTCTCTCTCTCTCTCTCTCTCTGTGTGTGTGTGTGTGTGTGTATTATGGCAGCTACGAACATTCCTCCAAGTTTAGTCACTCAATTGTCCTTATTATAATTGTTACTTATTCCTTATTACTACATCACGTACAGTTCCCTCAGTTTGTCACTTATTTATCCTGGTTCATCGTGTCCCATGGTAGCAGCCACGTCCTTAAACAGTGCCATAGTGTGTGTTTGTCTTCAGCAGTCATTATTCACTGGTGGATAAGTAAGTGGCGGAGTGTGTGGTGGTGAGGGAAGCTTGGATGAAATACGAGGAGCGGGTCAGTTAGTTAGTTAGTGCGGCTGGCTCATGTAGGTTGGGTGAAGGGAGGGATACCAGACTAAAGTTACGTTCTGCTTGAAGTTGTAGTGTCTCCTCTCTTCGTGTGGTTCTGCTTCTTACTAATCTACTTGTTTTTAAGGAATCTGTAATAAGTTATTTAAACGTGGATATGAATTATTTGAATAATCATCTGTATTATCTGGTTTTATCCTATTATCATGTTATTTTTTCATTTGAGACTCGCAAATCTTCTCTGGTGAGTGCAAATGACTGCGATCTTTTATACACCGTTAAACATGGGTATACTGTGACGGTACAACACTCGTCTTGGCCTCAGTAGTATCAGACCCATCTTGGGCTCAGTCTCTTCCTGGTGGGTATGCATCGTCACCATCGCACTTCGGACTCATCGTGTTCCCCTGAGTTGGTTAAAGCGTCAAGAAAAAAAAATCACTCGCATAAATCATGGCTGAGAGGCGGGTATAGTGATAACAAGTTTGGAACATGTAATTCACACTCATCTCGCACCTTATCGTCGCTCGTCTTTAATAATACTTTACTGAGCGGCTACACGGTCCTAAAAAAATGAATTAGAAGAAGTTAAGGTAAGGTAAAGATAAATTAAGGTAAACCTGAATCTAGGCAAGGCAGGGAAGTGTTTTTTAATTGGAACATGTAATTCACACTCATCTCGCACCTTATCGTCGCTCGTCTTTAATAATACTTTACTGAGCGGCTACACGGTCCTAAAAAAATGAATTAGAAGAAGTTAAGGTAAGGTAAAGATAAATTAAGGTAAACCTGAATCTAGGCAAGGCAGGGAAGTGTTTTTTAATTGGAACATGTAATTCACACTCATCTCGTACCTTATCATCACTTGTCTTGAATAATACTTTACTGAGCGGCTACACTGACCTAAAAAAATAATTAGAAGAAGTTAGGGTAAGGTTAAGATAAATTAAGGTAAACCTAAATCTAGGCAAGGAAGGAAAATGTTTTTTAATTGGAAGTAAGACTCGTATTTACATATAAAGTAAAAAAAACATCACAGTTAATATTTTTTGAAATGGGTAGAGAGAGTAGAGTGACTTTCTACTTCGATATATGACTCATACCAATAAAGAAACTATAAGACTATATGCCTTGATAGCAATAAAGAACAGTTCCATCAATGAGGAGAACCTTTCTACTTTCCCATTACACCCTCTGGAGCCTCGGGCAAGGAGTCTGGGCCTTTAAGTTATGGAGGAGAAAGGACAACGTGGTCTTATCGGGCGGACCATCAGGATGAGCGGCGAGGCAAGTGGCTCTTAGTCTTTTGTGTAGGTGACAGAAATGTTTAGGAAATACAGGATCGGTAGTGGCCCTTAAAAACTACCCTAAAATGTGCGGATGATAAAAATGTAGCAATATTTTTATATACAAAACTATATAAGACTTGACTGACAGAAAGGAGATGAGGTGGACAATGTATAACTTAATCATATAATTCTAGATAGTAATGACATTATTATGGTGATGAGCTTTTAACTTTTCTTTGATTGATGTTGTGACGAAATGTAATCAAAATGAGCAGATACGGTGATAATATGTTAGTTTTAGCATACTCGTAAT
>JAXIVD010012082.1:2500-10042 GCA_036785275.1 Cancer borealis
CATACCTTTACCTGGGGGAGAGAACAGGTATTTTGTCTTAATTCCTCTTAGTACACCTGTATATACCTGACAGGCTGGTTAGTGAGGCTGATATACATACGTCCTTATACACACCTGGGACTAGTGTGTGTGTGTGTGTGTGTGTGTGTGTGTGTGTGTGTGTGTGTGTGTGTGTGTGTGTGTGTGTGTGTGTTTAGTTGAGTCTGGGTCTTTTCTGGTTTCGTTAATTCTGATTTTCATAATTTTCTAACTTCAGATGAGAAGGAAGGGGGAAAGGAGAGGAGGAAGAGGCCTGAGATATGAGGTTTTGCTGCCCACCCACTACCCTTGTAAGCTATAGTGTGTGTGTGTGTGTGTGTGTGTGTGTGTGTGTGTGTGTGTGTGTGTGTGTGTGTGTGTGTGCGTGTGTGTGTGCGTGTGTGTGTGTGTGTGCGTGTGTTGGACAGAAAAGGTAAAGTTTGTCTCTTTTTGGGGTGAAAAGTAAGAAGGTGAAGTGATGTAACTGTGTCCTCATTTCTCTTCTCTTCCTCCTCTTGTTGTTTGTTTAATACCTTTCCCTCCTCCTCCTCTTCACTCTATTCATTCTCAGCAATTTCTTCTTCTCATTTTTATTCTTCTCTTCTTGTTCATCTTTGTTCATCTCTACTATAGTATGTTCTTCCTCCTCCTCCTCCTCTTGTAATATTCAGTTTTGTCTTCCATCACGATAAGTTATTCAGTATCTTCTGCATTAATTTATCTTTCCTTGCTCGCATTCATTATACACTCACAGTGAAGGAGTCTTGAGAACCTGTCTGTACACACTCACAATCTGCTTCTGTCCTCACTTATAAATTTAAAGAGTAAAAAAAAAACTATCATTTTCTTCATACGTGATTATTTTTTATGGATTTTGACTTCTGTTGTATCTGGTTTCAGATCATCCATTAGTTTTTATTTTATTTTTTTTTTTTTTTAATGTGTGTAGTTTTGCAGTTTGTCGTGTTTGCATCCGTGGTCATTAATGGTATTATAAAAAAATAAAAAAATGTGCAAATTCACTGTTGTTGCATTTTAAGTCTGAAAGTTTTTAATGTAATGTTTTATGCAGTTTGCAAATGTTCATATTCTGTGTATTACAATATGCCTTTACTCTCTCTCTCTCTCTCTCTCTCTCTCTCTCTCTCTCTCTCTCTCTCTCTCTCTCTCTCTCTCTCTCTCTCTCTCTCTCTCTCTCTCTCTCTCTCTCTCTCTCTCTCTCTCTCTCTCTCTCTCTCTCTCTCTCTCTCTCTCCCCTTGTCCACTTCCCTTTCATCACATAATCTCTTTTCCCTTCATCCTTCAACTTTCTCCTCTTTCATTCTTTCTCTTTTATCTGAAAATATTTTCCTTCCCTCATTTTCTCTTCTGAACTTATCCTGTTTTACCTAAAATTATTCTTCACATTCTCTCCATCTCTCAACTTTCCTCCTCCTTCTATATCGGAAAGAAGTAATGTTATTTTTTTCCTCCCACCATTCCCTTAACTTCTGTCCAAAAATTTATTATACTTTATCTCCTCTTACGTTTTCTTCATAATTCTTTCTTTATCTTAAACTTACGTTCACTCTTCTTTCCCTTCATCTCATCTTTACTTCCCTCTCCTTCAAAATTATTCAAAATTATTATTATTCTTCCTCTATCTCTCAAGTTTCCCTCTCCCTCTCTCTCTCCTTTAGGTAAAAATTATTCATGTCCATTATGTAAATTAAAAGTTTTCCCCCAAACGACGTGGTTGGTGACGCGACTCTGAGCTGTCCTGTCTCCTCCTCCTCCTCCTCCTCGTTGCCTTGGTGAGTCTGAATACACAAAACGGAGCATATAACCTTTTTCAGTGTTCTTATAATTCATAACTTTTCTTCTAAGAGTATTAACTGTTACGTGTGTTGACTCATGAGAAGCCAGGCTGATTACTGATAGATTCTGATGTAATTTACCGTCTTAAAGTGTGTGGTTTTCATTAAAAGCAGTACGAAGTTTTAGTATTCAAGTATATTCTGTATCTTGGTCGTAAATTACATAGGTTACTTAAGTGTTTGTTTCTGTTTAGTGTGGGTTTGTTTTTTATTTGAAAGTTTATATATATATACACTCTTACAACTTTTAATTTCACTCAGAACTTGGATAATGTGAGAAAACTTTGCTTCCTCATGGTACACAAACATTTAAAACCTCCTTCATTCCATATCAAAACATGTCGTTCTTCCAGCTTTCCAGGTCCTTCCAGCACTCAGAAACTTTACTCATAATGCAACTTGATTTTTAGGCACGTATGAAGGACAGCACCAGGAGGGAGGAAGGTGGACTGCAGGAGCAAGAGTGTTGGTGGCCTTGAAAGGAGAACACCACCACCACTGAAGAGGAAACAATGGATGAAGCTGTGACGATTTTTTGCTATGTGGATCTACAGGTAATTCAAGGTTAGTTAATGCGTTTTATTTATTTATTTTTTTAATGCTAGTTGTGGTTAATATGAGTGATTTTAGTCTTCGTTGAGGGTGCAAGGAACTTCATCTTAATTTTCAGACTCACGCTTGCTAGACGTAGTAACTTTCCAATGACTTCAGAGTAATTGGAATAACTTTAAAGAATTAATGTGACCAAGAGGGAAATGATTTAAGATTTTAGTTCTGCATAAAATGTTATATTTCACTTTCATATTTACAGTAATCATTCTAGTGTTAAATATCAATGTGAAATCCGTAATAAGTCAACAACAATATGCATTAAAAACATTTCACACTACCATTATTACCATTGCCATTACTACTAGCACGAGGGTGTTGTGTTGGAGGTAATTAATAACAGTGAAAGGACCTATAATAGCATCATCAGTATCACTAGTCCTTGCTTTGTAATGTGGATTCAAACAATTAGAAAGTCATGGGTGTTACGGACCAATCAAATCTATTATATCCAGAGAGACCAAACTTTTTTTTTAGGTAATGATAAAAAGATTCGTGAAATTATTTAGTGATTATAAGAATTATCCATACTTTTTGCACACTTATTTAATACTCACTATGGTCACGAAGGAAGTTAATGGATGTAAATACGAGTTGAATGAAGTTTTAATGTAAGATGATCTTCCCTACACTAAAGCACCCTCAACGAAGGCAAAATAATCATCATAATATAATGTACGTTGTGATGCTGTCTGGAAACTCCCCTTCCAGGAAACCACTCCAGTCAACGAGCAAGAAGCAAGACAAGATGAAGAAGAGAGAGGAAGGACACACTGAGGAGAAGAACAAGAGAAAGAAGAGAGAGAGGAAGGACACACCGAGGAGGAGAAGAACAAGAGAAAGAAGAGAGAGAGGAAGGACACACCGAGGAGGAGGAGAACAAGAGAAAGAAGAGAGAGAGGAAGGACACACCGAGGAGGAGGAGAGGAAGGACACACCGAGGAGGAGAAGAACAAGAGAAAGAAGAGAGAGAGGAAGGACACACCGAGGAGGAGGAGAACAAGAGAAAGAAGAGAGAGAGGAAGGACACACCGAGGAGGAGGAGAGGAAGGACACACCGAGGAGGAGGAGAACAAGAGAAAGAGGAAGGACACACCGAGGAGGAGGAGAACAAGAGAAAGAGGAAGGACACACCGAGGAGGAGGAGAACAAGAGAAAGAAGAGAGAGAGGGAAGGACACACCGAGGAGGAGGAGAACAAGAGACAAGAGGAAGGAGGAGGATGATGATGAATAGAAGAAAGAACGATTCAAGAGGACAAGAATTACTGGTTTACCCTTCTAATTCCTCTTCTCTTCTTCTTCCTCTTCTCCTCTTCTAATTAAATCCTCTTCCCCTCCTTCTAATTCCTCTTCCTCTCCTCTTCTCCCTCAGACTGTGTGACAAGTGAGCCATTTGAATATCTAGTAACTAAGAATGTGTTGGAGAGAAAGGGATGAAGAGAAAGAGGAAGGAAGGGGAGTAAGCAGAGGATTGGTAGAATAACAGAATCACAGCATTTTAACGTGCACTTACATTGCATCTGACATTTAATCATGATAAAAAGAGTTGATTTAATGGATTATAAACTACGTACCATTATTATTATTACCAGCAAATTACGTTGTTTTGTTAAGTCATTTTCGTGGCATTTACTACTGAAAGATGATTGATTTGTGGCATAGTTTTTAACCGCCTCTCCCTCCACCTTTTTTCTCCCTCAAACAATTACTCAATTCACAAACGTATTTACAAATCAACTGGAATATTACATTGCAGATGCATTGTGATTGGCTATTGATGCTGTGATTCTGTCCACTCCCTTCACAGCCTCCTCCTCCTCCTCCTCCTCTTCTTCTCTCCCAGCTCATAGTTACCAGATAAACGACTGACTGACTGACTCGCCGTTTCTCTTCTCATCCTCTGAGGCTTGACTAGGAGTGCGTATATATGTGCTTCTCCTCCTCTTCCTCTTTGTCCTCTTGGTTATATCTCTCTTCTCTCTCTCGTAATCGTTCTCGTCCTTCTTCCTCTCCTTCCCCTTCCTGCAAACCAATAACTTGTGTCCTTCATTGTGCTTTGAATGACAGCCTCCATATGTTCATCCACCTCCTGCCCTCTCCCTGTTCGCCTTTGTCTATAGAGTCACCCTGCACCAGCCTGGCTCAGACCCACTGCCGCCTCCTATCCTATCCTCTCTCTCTCTCTTATCTACAGAGGTCAGTAGCCACGCCCACGTTCTACACCCGCTTTGCCGATTGGCTAACGTGTGTGCGCGTGTGTGTGTGTACAGCTGTCAATTTGTTCCTATGAAATGTGCTTATAGTTCGGTAATCAGACCTGTTATTTTTTTGTTCTGTAACGTTAATAGAAATCGGGCTCAAAAAATGTAAATGTTTTCGGTCCATTTAGCACTTGATGTTTCGAATGTTAAATACGCTTCATGAATGGGTAAAGTTAAGGCTGGAAAATGCGCTTTTAAATGAAGGTTTACTCGTTATTGAATTCAGTTTTGTGTGTACGTGTATGTACGTGTGTGTGTGTGTGTGTGTGTGTGTGTACATAGTTCACAGTGTTATGCGTGTGTGGTTGGCTTGGGTGAGATTTGTTGCATGCGTTTTAAAATAATTAGTTAGGTTAGTTACGTTCGATAATTGGCTATAGATGGCTGTAGCTAATGACCTCTGTAGGCAGGTGCGCAAAAAATACCTTTAATCTATCATCCCTTCAATTATACATACTTTTATATCCTCCCCTCTATCCTTACTCCTAATGTTAACTCCTTCCACTGTTTTGCCACCTAACCTAACCTCCTCCTTACTTCCCTCACCCTTACAGTTCCTCCACAACAACACCTGAATGGCTGACAAACTAGCGCTGGAAGTGAGACCAAAAACTGACCCAACACTCAATTTAAGCTTCTGATCAACGGCTTTGTGGGTGACGAGAGTAAATTCGTGACTGTATTGAGATGGACGTTAGATTAAACCAAGAAACTAAACTTAATACTCAAGCTCAATTCATCTTGTGACCACCTTAATCTGAGGGAGTGAGGGGAAGGAGTAGCTATGCCTCCTCCTCCTCCTCCTACTACAACAACAACTACTACCACTACTATTACTACAACTACTACTACTACTACTACTCTTCGTTCCCTGGTATTGGTGATTGAGTCAGTGTTCTCATCTCACTTCCAGCGCCTGTCAGTCAGTCAATCAGTCCATTACCGGCAGTGCAGCGGTGACAATAGTACTCATCAGTTGCTGTCCTCCGTGGTGCAGCAGCGGTTGTATCGGGTTCCTGAGCTGCTGCATGGTGGACGCAGCCAACCAACTCTTCATTTATCTCTTGGTGTCCTGCAGGTTTCTCTCTCTCTCTCTCTCTCTCTCTCTCTCTCTCTCTCTCTCTCTCTCTCTCTCTCTCTCTCTCTCTCTCTCTCTCTCTCTCTCTCTCTCTCTCTCTCTCTCTCTCTCTCTCTCTCTCTCTCTCTCTCTCTCTCTCTCTCTCTCTCTCTCTCTCCTCTCTCTCTCTCTCTCTCTCTCTCTCTCTCTCTCTCTCTTTCTCTCTCTCTCTCTCTCTCTCTCTCTCTCTCTCTCTCTCTCCTTCTTTCTTGAATTCGTAGTGTCATCAGCTCAATGTATCTGAAAAAAAAGACGAATAAAATTTAGAAAAAAATGGTGTGATATGTTTAATTTCACATCGATATCTTCTATTTTATTTCACATATTCAAGTGTCGTTATAAGTCTCATACAAGTTAGTTAAGATAAGGGAGGAGGAGGAGGGGCAGCGAGTGGAGGGTATAACTATGAATCCTTTGCACTGTGTCCGGTATAATGTTGTTTCCTCTGCCGCATCCTCCCGTCGTGAGTGTGGTGTTGGCCGCCAAGTCTCGTCCCTCACCACCACAACTTCCTGCACGCACTGGCCACGCACGGCTTCCCTGGTGCAGCCTCTAGGGAGTGTTGCTGCGTCCACACACACACACACTTCAAGCAGGAGAAGGAAACTTGTTCATTGTGCCACACTCTCCTCCCGTCCCTTGCCTCCCTCTCTCCCTATTGTTGTCTGACACTCCTGTTTTCAGCCAGTCTAAGCCATTACCATCTATGCTCCTGCTATTTCCCTGCCTCCCATTGCGTTCTAGACTTATATTAATCATGATTTTTTTTCCCTGGAATTGATTATAACTTGTCTTCTGCTTCTTATTAAATTGGTTTTTGGCAACACTGTGAAATTAATGTATTCTCGTCCACACAGGCATTGCACTATTGAACAGATTACATGATTTAAAAGCTGCATGAACAAAAATATGCAGACTTTCGCTGATATGATTCCTAATAGAACGACGTCCATTCACCGGATATTGGATATGCAAATATTTTTTCAAACTTACTTTGAATATATTGAATTGATGGAACTTTTGTGTAATGCCAAAAAGCACAGCACTCGCTTCCTTGTTGTGTGGTAACGAGGCCACGAGGACAAAACACACCGTCAGCCAAGCTTTCACAACAACGAGGACGCTTAGTTAATCAAAACACGTGAATAATAATACAAAAAAGTAAAAAAAAAAAAAAAAACATGAACAGCTAAATTAATATAACTAGATATAAAAACAATCCTTGTGGACTTACCTTATCAATACCAATCATTGTTATAGTCAGTCCACTGCTTCGTCACGCGCACACGCACACACACGCACGCACGTACGCACACGCGCACAACCGATGCTCATCTCGTCTCATGGTAACCTGCAGAAGTATAGAGACAAAAATTAGTGATGCAAGATGTCTTTTTACGAATAAGTGCAAGGTTATATATGAAACAGAATGCCTTGGTGGTAAGTACAGGTTATTTCATAATTAATTTAAGGTGTATTTATTGTGTGACCTTAAGCATGGAATAACTAGGGAACGTGAGTGAGTCATCTTAAGGTCAGAAGGCAGAAAGGTACTATATCAATGCTTTTTAAAATTCATCCACTAAGACAACTAAATCGAGGGTTTATTAGACCAGGAAGGTGACTATTTTTACAGCATCCTCCGTCCTCTATTTCACTATTTTCCTGCACCTTCGACAC
>JAXIVD010012083.1:2500-10041 GCA_036785275.1 Cancer borealis
AGAGAGAGAGAGAGAGAGAGAGAGAGAGATAACAGTGCCAAACAACACAGTACATTCACATCACCACCACACCTGTACTTACCACACCTACACACCTACACAACACAACACAGCACAGGTTATAAGGTCAGGTCAGGTCAGGTCAGGTACTCACCTTGAACAGCTGCTTGGGTCTGCCTCAGATGACTCAGGTTCAGCTTGATGGGTTGCGAGGTCACGAGGAAGGTCGCCTGGGTACTGTGACCTTCCCGCACCTCAGCCTTGGTCTTGGTGCGAAGGTAGAAGATCATAATGTCCCCTTGTCTCACCCTCCCGCTGCAGGTGCCCCGGGCTGACACGCCGCCCACGCCCAGAGTCTGCTCCGAGGTGGGGGAGGGGGACGGGTCTTCGAGTACTGTGGCTTCCTCCTCCCACTCATCCTCCCACTCCGTTCTCTCCCACTCCACTAAGACCTTCAAGTGTTTTCTATACACTTCTTCTCCCTTTAGGAACGTTTTCACTTGTAGTTCGATCAGATTATAAAACTTTTCAAAACCGTGACCTCTAGATGACCCAAGATGAACCACTTTACCCATCACCACCACGTCTGCCTGCTGCGCCGCCTGCTTCACGTAGTCCGGCCAGCAGGCGAGCACGGGCCACGCCGCAACCACCAGCAGGAGGAGGAGGAGCGTCACGGGTACTCGACACACCACCACCATATTGACGACACGACACACACTCTTCTCTTAGTACACGAACACACACGGTCACGTCATCACTAACACACACAATACAACACCAGCACTACTTTAGTTAACATCCAGTACGTTTCTCCTGTCTGTCACCACCACAATCACCGCAATCACCACACGTACACAACACCACAGCCTCTTTCAGCTCGCACCTTCACCGCCGCGTCAGTGAGGTGGTGTCTAAGGGCGGGACTACGTGGGGCGGCGGGAGAGGTGCCTTGTAAGGTTGTCTTCATGGTTCTAGAGTCTGGGTGGTGCGGAAGATGAGTCTGGAAATGAAGAAAGGATGTTAGGAGTTTATCAATGGCTCTCTCTCTCTCTCTCTCTCTCTCTCTCTCTCTCTCTCTCTCTCTCTCTCTCTCTCTCTCTCTCTCTCTCTCTCTCTCTCTCATTAATTATAAACTCATTACAATATCTATCATCATGTTATGTATATATCTATTTATAAAGCTGACTTACTCCTTAAAGTGTGAATAGCGAGAAAAGGCTTTAACATACATACATACATACATACATATATACATACACTCCCTCACAATACACCACCAACATTTAATAGATTGGGTTATAAAGTTATATATTTAATTCCTCAACACGTGACTTTCCGTATGACTTAGTGTAGTGTTGCATTAATTAACAAACTTACTCGCTAATAACACTAACCTAAACTTGCAATTAAAAGAACAGCTAAGAATTCCAAACTACCCGAGTCCTCTCTCCTCTCTTCCCTCCCCCCTCATCCTTTCACACCCTACGTAATCGTAATTTGCCTTCACCTCTAAAAAACTCAATAAAACAAAACAAAAAATATCAACAATAAGCCAATGGGACACGCACACCCTCCTGCCTTCAACCCTGCGAGACATTGTGGAAGGCGACACAACACGATCACAGCTCCAGACACTTCCTTCCTTCCTTCCTTACCCGCTTAGCCACTCAGCCGCACGCCCACGCCACCTCACTGCGGTTACTGACTGATGGGGTCTTCTCCCCACCCCCCATGACGCTCGCACGGGGTAGGGGAGGGGATGGAAGGGGAGGATATGATAGGGGAGGGGATGGTAGTGAAGGGATGGAGATGGTGACAAAGGAATTATACATCTATTCTTCTCATTCTAACCTTTCTTTCTTCAATCAGACAATCAATCAATCATTTTCGTTAACTATTATGACACAAGAACATAAACTTAACACATAGCAGCTCCCGTTTCCTCTGATCACGTGAGAAGGTGGCGGCGGGAGGGTGCGCAGCGCGGGGCGGGAGGTGAGGATCTGCGCAGCCTAGCCACCGCCACGGGACTGTTTCACATCCTACGAGTCGGGATATGCTTCGTTTGGACTAACTGTTCCGAGACATTTATATACATGCATACATACTATAGCTCCCAAAAGTAACGTTAAAAAATGTGCTGCACAATCTGCCACACGGACGATGTTATTTGACACGTGTTGCATGAGGTGGGAAAAAGTGGTAGGCCTGCTTGTTAGGGAGTGGATGCCATATATATTGTTAGGGAGTGGATGCCATATATATTGTTAGGGAGTGGATGCCATATATATTGCTTAACAAATATATATAAACATTACGGAACAGTTATCACATATATGTCGATTATTTATGGATGTCTGGAGTCGTATGGAGCCGTTGGTTTGCTTATTAGTAATAGCGCCGACGACGGGTAACCACGCATACCAACCTTACCGAGACGATGGTGATCAGGCAGCAAGCGCCATTCTGTTCCTTTAGCCATTTTTCGCATCACACATTAACGTTTCTTTTGGGAGCTATAGTACATACATACATACATACATACATACAAACACATACACTCCCTCACACTACACCGCTAACATTGAATAGATTGCGTTATAAAGAGATATATTTCATTCCTTAACACGTGACTTCCCTTCTAATGTATCGTAGTGTTGCATTAATGAACAAACTTACTCGCTAATAACACTAAGCTACACTTGCAATTAATAGAACAACAACTATAAACTCCAAACTTCCAGATTCTTCCTCCCCCTTCCCCCCAGTCTTTACACTACATCTTCACAATTTGCCTTCACCTCTAAATAGTAAAAAAAAAACATCTACAAAACCAGCATATAGACGACTATTTATCGAGTCACGTGGCGTCTACACAAGGTCTATAACAAGCTCTACAAGGGCTATTTAAACCACATTTAATCTATAAACCTATACTCCTGTAGCTAATGAGGCACATACGTCGTCCTCTAACTCTGTAAAGCATCTGTGGAGGGTGACTGTGACACAAGACTAACACAGACAGCCCCGGACACTTCCTTCCTGCCTTCCTTCCTTCCTACCTTCCTTACCCGCCCAGCCGCAGTCCCCGCTCACACCACCTCACTGCGGGTACTGACTGATGGAGTGTCCCGCCCACCCCCCAGGACGCTCGGGGGGGGGTAAGGGAGGGGATGGAAGGGTTGAGGATGGTAGTAAGGAGGAGGGGATGATAGGGAAGGAGATGGTAACGAAGGAATCATTCATTAATTCCTCTCATTCTAACATTCCTCTCTTCAATCAGACAATCAATCATCATTTTCGTTAAACATTATGATACAAGAACGTAAACTTAACATATAACAGCTCCCGTTTTCTCTGATCACGTGACGAGCGAGGGTGGTGAAGGTGCGCGGGACGGGGCGGGACGTGAGCCTCCACGCAGCCTGGCCGCCGCACCACCACCGCCAAAGGGAGTCGGAACTGTCTCACGCAATAAATGTCGGAACGTGCTGCGCTTGTTCTCATTATTCCGAGAGGCATTTATGTGACTTCTTTTGCTATGATTTTCGTAACACTGCACAATCAAATGAAGGTGTGAGGGAATAAAGGATCCAAGACCTTTCTGAGTTATAATATGATAGTCTGGAGGTGATTATAAGGTGTGAGAGAGAAGCTTTAACTAATTCAGACCACAATACATGCCTTTCCACATCGTCCAAGGCAAGATATAGACAGTCGTGCCTCACAAAAGACTTCTTATCTTCCTTTAAAGTTGTTCTTATATCATTTACATCTGAGTCTCGGTAACCAGGGCACGTGGGCGTGGCTGGGGCATGGGCGTGAGTGGTTGGGGTCTACTTGTGCACCGTCACTTGCCCTCCCGACCTGACCAGCAAGTGTCAACAGTGTGTCAGTGTGTGTGTGTGTGTGTGTGTGTGTGTGTGTGTGTGTGTGTGTGTGTGTGTGTGTGTGTGTGTGTGTGTGTATCGACAAACACGCGAGCAGAATAAGCGTTTCTTATCTTTTTTTTTTCATATCAACGAGACGGACGGAGGAGAATGACGGCACTGTCCACACACACACACACACACACACACACACACACACACACACACACACACACACACACACACACACACACACAGTACTGTAAAGGAGGGATGCCAGACACTACCAAGCATCACAACAACGTGGCGTGTAGGCAACGGAATTTGGGCGTGCATGGCAAGGTGTGGGCGTGTGTTCGGGGCCTAAAGCGTACATTGGGCGGTGGGCGGGGCGGGTTATGTGAGTAGTGGGCGTAATGGGCGACTATAATATATTTCATAAAGGGTGGTGATGGTGGTGGTGGTGGTGGTGGTGGTGGTGGTGGTCGTTATGCCTTGTTAGAGCGCCACACATGGTAACACTGCGTGACGGACATACATTCATACACACATGTACTTATCACACCAACAATTATCACAATTATAAAGAGAAACACGACGTAATGAATACTAATAATAAGCCTTTAAGAGTCCATCCATCGCAAGCATGTGAGGGTGAGGTGTCAAGAGTGGCTATTAAGGATGGCTATTAGGAGAGGCTATTAAGAGTGGCTATTAGTAGGCATTCAACCACTTGTATGAGGCGGGAAGATGACGAGTCGGGAATTAAACTCAAAATCAACAAGTTTCCGTCACTGAATAAATACGTGAAAGGAGTGACGCTTCTGCCAGCACGAGACGTAACACAAGGACGGATTAATCAGCTTTCAAAACACGATTATAGGAATTTCTGTGAGAGGAGAAGAAGGAGGAGGAGGAGGAGGAGGAGGAGGAGGAGGAGGAGGAGAAGGAGGAGGAGGAGGAGGAGGAGGAGGAGGAGGAGGAGGAGGAGGAGGAGGAGGAGGAAAAGGAAGAGGAAGGAGGTCGGGAATGAAACTCAGTGGGAGGTGGGGCGTCACCCTCCTCCTCCTCCTCCTCCTCCTCCTCCTCCTTCTCCTCTTCTCCTCCTCGACCTCTTCTCAACATAAGAAAAGACGGCTAAGATTAAGTCCTCCTTTATGCGTCCCTTTGAGAGGTGTCACAGATTAGTGAAGTGAGGGAAGGTGAGAGCAGGTGCCGCGGACAAGTGAGGGCGCCGGCCGCTGCCCCTCACCTGCTGGGCACCTTAAAGACCCGCCCCCACGCCCCTCCGCCCCTCCCCCACAACCCCCCCCGCCCACCCGCCCCTCACACCTATTCACACGGCCGCCCACCTGTTACTCAGTCTTCGGTTTAAGTCAAAGTATTAATCAGAAAATAAAAATTGTGTAGGTATTTTAGTTTTATAAATAGAGATGTGTTTATATATTCAATTTTCCGGGAGATTTTTTTAATTGTTTACTTTCTTCTTGCATTTATTACTATCATATGTGGGTTTTTTTTTCTAATTTTCCTGAGTATAATTATGCCCAGCTTCTTATTATGTATTAGTGAAAAAGTTAAAACCAATAAATGTCGACGATATTTCTTGCAGTGAAGCGAAACATTTTAATTATTACTTGTTTTTTTTTCCAACTTGGCGCCGTCTTATGTTTCTTGTTTAATTTTACGTCATGTCTTCACTGAGGAAGAAGCAAAAACATGCAAGACAAAGACAGGAGGAGGAAGGTAGCAATAACAAATAGCAGGTGGTCTCTTCCCAATCACTCCTCTCCTCCTCCTCTTCCGCCCCTCCTCCTCCTCCTCCTCCTAGCCACCTCTTGACCCCACTCCAAGGTCCCTCAAACAAGCTAACGACTTCCCTGACTAAATAATTTTCCACAGCATTGTACAGTAACTTTCATCTCTCGAATGGCAAGCCTCAATTTATCACAATGTCCGGAGGCTGCTGACGAAACACCGGGACGGACATCAATACATAGAAAACGACACCACAAATATAGTTAAGTTAGGTTAGGTTAGGTTATGTTTCTTGAGGATCTTCACTTCAGTACCCAAACACAAGGTTACCCAAATGTTTTCTCTCCTGACGAAGACTAAGGCTGGTTAAACAACAGCAAAGGTTGGTATATATGGTGTTGAGGAGGGAGGGAAGGAGGGAGGAAGGCGTGGAGGGAGAGAATACAAGGAGGATAGATGGGTGGATGGGCGGGAATAGATAGTGTTGCCGTAGGAAAGGGAATGGAGGGAGATGAAGGGAGATTGTATGTAAGGGAATGAGAAAGTGGCGTGTGTGTTTATGTGTGTGTGTGTGTTTACGTTACGGCGCCACTAAAAGAATTCTCTGATAAGTCAAAAGTGTGGCCAGTTTAGTCGACGTTGAATTGGTCTTGAAACTCTTGGCATGTGGGTGGTAACTGTGTGGAAGACTGATGGAGGAAAACCCTGAGATACTTTCCATCCACTTTGAAGGTGACGAGGGCGCGGCCGTAGTCCACAACGGCGTCGTACTTGTAAAACAGTTTGCACCCAAGCGTGAATTCCAAGTCGGAGGTTTGTCTTAATGCCAGTCCCGTGTGCAGGAAGATGTGGTCCCTAAGGTGGAGTGAGGCGCGTCGGGGCACCACGGAGCTATAGGTGTGGCATGTCAGGTACTCAGTGGTGTAGAAGTCATCGGCGCCTGTGTCCAGCAAGACAGGGAAGGCGTTCTTGCTGCCTTCTTCTTGCACGTAAAACTGGAATTGTTTGTGTCTGTGGTTTGTGTATGCACGTAGCAGCAGCTCAGGTTTACGGATGTAAAGGCTGCTGTTGCCGCAGCCACTGAAGGTTTGGAACATTCTGCCACGATGCAACACCGACAAGCCAAGAGTAATTGCCTCGGGGTTGGAGTAACTTCCCTCCAGTTCCTTCGGCAGCACTGTCATGGGAACACTAATCTGCACGCCGCCCTCCAGGCTGATCACCACCTCCTCCAGGTCGATGATCTGCATCTGCTGATAGGTGTCCCACAGAATGACTAACCTGGTCATCTTCTCTTCAGTGCCAGTCACCAGACCAAGCCTCTCCGCCTCCGAATAGAACACACAGGTGCAGCAAGTCCCCGAGTCTAGTAATAAGAGACTCCGCTGACCGCTTATTTCACAGTCCACGAGGTTGCCTTCCTTCACGTCCAGCCGGTGGTACTTAGAGGCGTTCAACCTCCGCCTCTTCATCTGGGTGGCGCAGGGCATCACCTGCAGCTCCAGAGTATCCTCTTCAACGGCCTCCGCGGTCCTCTTCCTGCGGTTGGTTCTCTTCGTACTTGAGTCAGACGGAGTCATGGTTGGGACAGAAATTAAACAAGACAAGACAAGACAAGAAATTAATAAAGGCAAGGAAAGATGTCAGGATAGAAATATTGGAAAAGACAATAAGTCAGGGAAGAAGGGAAAGAATGGAATGGAAGAGAAGATAAATAACGTAACGATAAAGAAAAAACAAAATAAACAAAACTTCTAAACAGCAACACAAGAAACACCACAGCCACGCAGGGACGAGTCAGCAGATAACAAAATATGCATTGTTATCTCCAGCACCCAATTAGTCTGTACGCAGAGAAGGGAAAGAGACGCGTACGGAGGAAGAAGAGGAGGATGGAGGGTGTTAAGAAGT
>JAXIVD010012084.1:2500-5000 GCA_036785275.1 Cancer borealis
ATTATTATCATTATTATTATTATTATTATTATTATTATTATTATTATTATTGTTATGTTTCCAATTCCCTCATTCGTAATTATAATTCTTAACTCTCTTTACCTCGTTCGTAACTCTCTCATTCCTTCATTCTTAACCTTCATTCTCTCAATCCTTCCTAACCCTCATTTCTTCATTCCTAACCCACATTCTTTCATTCCTAACCCACATTCCTTCATTCCTAACACACATTCCTTCCTAATCCTCATTCTTCCCCCCTTCTCTCCCTCATTCCTTCATTCCTATCTCTAATTCCTAACCCGCATTCCTAACTTACATTCCCTCATTCCTAACTCACATTCCCTCGCCCCCCTTCCTCATTCGTAACTCTTTGATCGCCATTACAGTCAATTTGATGGTGACAAAGATAATATTTCACGTTGCTGGACCGCCATTACTTTGACCAGAGCAGAGGAAGAGTGACTACCTGTTGACGGTGGCAGGGTGAGGGGGAGCGGCAGGGTGGATGGGATTATAAGCGCTGATAGGGTGAGATGGATAGAGGAGCGGCAGGGAGAGAAGGGGATTAAGCATTGGCAGGGTGAGGGATTAGGGTGGACGGCAGGGTGATAAGGATTAATCATTGGCAGGGTGAGAGGGGAATGGGGAATCAGACAAAGCATTGGTAGGGTGACAGGGAAGACACTCTGGCAGGGTGTGAGAAGAGCACTGGCAGGGTGGAGAGGGAGACAGGGTACTGACAGGGTGAAAGAGAGAAGAGACAATGGCAGGGTGAAGAGGGAGAGAACAATGCCAGGGTGTTGAAGATAATGGGTGTTGGCAGGGTAAGAGGGGAAGGGGTGTTGGCAGGGTGTGGTGGTGAGGGGAAGGGGTGTGGAGGAGGGAATTGAAGGGGAGTAAGATGAGAAGAGGATTTGAGGGAGATATGAGATGGACTGTGATGGAGATGAGGAGGAGGAGGAGGAGGAGGAGGAGGAGGAGGAGGAGGAGGAGGAGGAGGAGGAGGAGGGAAGAGGAGGAGGAATGACTGATATCCTTCACTAGAGTCCTACCTCATAACTCACTCCTTCCACATCTATTTTCTTCCTTCCTTCCTTCCTTCCTTCCTTCCTTCCTTCCTTCCTTCCTTCCCTCAAGTCAATACATCAACTTCTACAGCCAACTAAGATCCTATTACCATCATTACATCCTTCCCTCTCCCCTCACTTCCCCTTCCCCTCTTTCCTTTCACCCTTCTTTCCCCTCTCCTCTCTTTCCCCTCTCCTCTCTTTCCCCTCACTTCCCATCTTTCCCCCTTTACTTCCCTCTTTCCCCATCATCCCCTCACTTCCCCCTCTCCTCCTCTTTTCCCATCACCCTCTCACTTCCCTTCTTTCCCCTAACCCCTTCCCCTCACTTCCCTTCATCCTGTTTCCCCTCACCCTGTTTCCCCTCACTTCCCTTCAGGTGGTAATGAGTTTTCCCTAATTAACAAGAGGTAACTTTTCGGCGACTTTAGGCAATGAATAGCTTTGTTTCCATGTATCCGGTGTGTGTGTGTGTGTGTGTGTGTGTGTGTGTGTGTGTGTGTGTGTGTGTGTGTGTGTGTGTGTGTGCGTACTTACGTTGGTATGTGCGTGGTCCTGTAGTCAAGGTTTCAAGTTCATCCAAGAGAGATAGATATAAATATAAATAAATATAATAATAATAATGATAATGATAATAATAAATAAAGTTTTTTGAAATTTACACTTTTTTTCTCTCTTCAGTATTTTTTTTTTGGTTTTCTATGTAATTTTTTTCATAATTTCGTTTTCTAAAGTTTTCTATTTATTGTTTTTTTCCTCTTTTTTTGTTTGTTCTCTAGTTATCTATTTGTTATTTTCTTCTGTTTCTCGTTCACTCGTTCTCTAGTTTTATTTTCTTTCTCTTGTTCTCTCTTGCAGTTTTCTATTCGTTCTCTTTTCTTCTTTCTCGTTCTCTCTAATTCTCTATCTTTTATCATTTCCTGTTTCTAGTTCTCTCATTCTCTCTCTCTCTCTCTCTCTCTCTCTCTCTCTCTCTCTCTCTCTCTCTCTCTCTCTCTCTCTCTCTCTGTCTCTCTCTCTCTCTCTCTCTCTCTCTCTCTCTCTCTCTCTCTCTCTCTCTTTTAATTTCTTTCTATAATCTGATTTTTCTCTCATTTTTTATCTTTTCATTTTCTTCCATAATTCTCTCTATCTTTCTTTTTTTATCTTTTCTTTCCGTCACTTTCTTTTCTTCCCTTCGTCTATATTTATCTTCCTCTTTCTTTCTCTTTCTTTTTTTTTTCCTTTTTTTTTTCTTTCTTCCTTCTTCGTCTGTTTTGTTTTCAATTTTTTCCTCAATTTATTTATTTTCTTTCAATTTTTATTATTTTAGTTTGTTTATTTCCTCTTATATCCAGAAGGAGGAGGAGGAAGAGGAGGAGGGAGAAGAAGAGGAAGAGGAGGAGGAGAAGAAGAAGAAGATACAAACAAGAATACGAATAACAAATTAACAA
>JAXIVD010012084.1:7500-10039 GCA_036785275.1 Cancer borealis
AGGGAGGAGGAGGAGGAGGAGGAGGAGGAGGAGGAGGAGGAGGAGGAGGAGGAGTTTGTGAATCCTGAGATAAAATTGCGGAGGAATGAAAGGAAGAGGTGAATCCAACCATCAATTTTGGGAACCGTGCCAGAAGGAGGAGGAGGAGGAGGAGGAGGAGGAGGAGGAGGAGGAGGAGGAGGGGGGGGCTGATATAACATTAGGTAGAGAAGGAGAAAATAGGAGCAGAAGGAGGAGGAGGAGGAAGAGCCAGCCATATGAGGAAGGAAGAAAAGATTATGGGGAAGGAGAAGCAGGAGGAGGAGGAGGAGGAGGAGGAGGAGGAGGAGGAGGAGGAGGAGGAGGAGGAGAATATTTTTGTAGTAATGATAATGGTTTTGTTGACTGAGCAAAGTTGTTTCTACCTCCTCTTCTTCCTCCTCCTCCTCCTCCTCCTCCTCCTCCTCCTTTTAGTGGCTTATTTCCAGGTGTTTTGGTTCAGGTCCAGGTGTTGTTAGTGAAGGTAATTACAGCAGGTGACACGACCTTACCTGTGTGTATGTGTGTGTGTGTGTGTGTGTGTGTGTGTGTGTGTGTGTGTGTGTGTGTGTGTGTGTGTTCGTTTCTTTCGATCAATTCTTTCTCTTTCTTATGTGTGTGTGTGTTCTTTCTTTTTCTGACATCCATTCTCTCTCTTCTCTCTCTTCTCTCTCTTCTCTCTCTCTCTCTCTCTCTCTCTCTCTCTCTCTCTCTCACGTTATTTTCATGGTTATTACTCTTTTAAAACTTACTAACTGCTTACCCTTCCTTCCTCCTCCCTCCCCCCCTTTCTTCCTCCCGTCCCTCCACCTCCTCCCCCCCCCCCACACCTTTCCTCCCTCCCCCCAACACCCCTCCCTCCCCACGGCCTCACTGCACAAGACTTTCTACTTACTCTCCTTCCTTATCTGTTCACTTTACTAATGCAAGAAGTAACTCCTGTGTTCACCCTGTCATCTCTTTTGATCATTAACTCTAGATTCCTGTCTAATTACATCACTTCTGTCTATTTTATTAATGGGAGTTAAGTAATGTTTTCACTTTTTCACTTTTTTCTTTTTTTTTACTATTAAATTCTGTCTATTTCAGTTTTTCTGTTTTTTTCAATATTTCTGTCTATCTTAAAAAAATAATAAATAAAAAAAATCTGATTGAGTTAATTAATATTTTCATTCTGTCTTTTTTCTCTCTAATTAACTCTGGATGTCTGTCTAATTATATCGTTTCTGTCTATCTTATTAATGTCAAAATTATGTAGTTGTTTTGTACTGTTTCTTTGCCGTCTATTTTTGTATTTTTTTCCTGAAATTTATACTTTTTTTTTGAGTGGGAAAACGTCAAGGTAGATTTTTTTTTACATTAATTTTTTTTGTTTAACCAGCAAAAATAAAATAAATAAAATAAATAAAATAAATTAATAAAAAAAAAAAAGTACAGCTATGTCATTCAAAAATTTTATTCATATCATATTTAATTTTTTTTCCAAACCATCAATCATTATATATTTTTATTTCACATTAATATATAGAAAAAAAAGAAAAAAAAACATTGAATTGTAGCAAAGTAATGTCAGTTTAGTCAAGGTGTGTGTGTGTGTGTGTGTGTGTGTGTGTGTGTGTGTGTGTGTTGTGTGTGTGTGTGATTCCTATTTAAAGTCAATGATTCAGCAAAGAATATTTTCACGCAACACCAAACTTTAATCTCTCTCTCTCTTTCTCTCTCTCTCTCTCTCTCTCTCTCTCTCTCTCTCTCTCTCTCTCTCTCTCTCTCTCTCTCTCTCTCTCTCTCTCTCTCTCTCTCTCTCTCTCTCTCTCTTTTCACAGTTCATCTCTCTTCCTACATCTTTCTCTTCCTTTTTTCTCTCCTCTGCCATTTCCTTCCCTCCCTTCCCTCCCTTCCCTCCTTCTCTCCCTCCCTTCCTCCCCCTCTCCAGGTAGCCTCAGGGTCACCTTGATTGCCCTCCTCCATCCCTCCAGCTGGGCAAGAGGAGGAGGAGGAGGAGGAGGAGGAGGAGGAGGAGGAGAGCTGTTAAGGGGTGGAGGCTGGAGGTACTAATGTAGGACGGAGGGAGGGAGGGAGGGAGGGAAAGAAGGCAAGTTTCCTCTTCCCTTCCTCCTCTTGGGTTCGTTTCGTTTTCTCCATTGGCCTATTTTTTTTTTCTCTCTCTCTCTCTCTCTCTCTCTCTCTCTCTCTCTCTCTCTCTCTCTCTCTCTCTCTCTCTCTCGCTCTCTCTTTTCCTCCAGCCGCAGTGGTGCAAAGCAGAGGTTGGGGAGGAGGAGGAGGAGGGGAAGAAGGAGGAGGAGGAGGAGGAGGAGGAGGAGGAGGAGGAGGAGGAGGAGGAGGAGGAAAAAAACAGAGAGGAAAAGAAAAGGAAAGGAAAGGAAAGGAAAGATAGAAGGGGAGGAAAAAAAAGTACAGGGAAAAAGTGAAGGCCTTTCCTCCCCTTTCTTTTCCTTAATTTCCTCTTCCTTTCTCTCTCCTGGCAGTGTGACAGGGAGGAGGAAAAGGGGGGGAGAGGGGG
>JAXIVD010012085.1:0-7500 GCA_036785275.1 Cancer borealis
GGGAGATGGAAAAGACAAAAGGAGAGAAGAAAGACAAAGGGGGGTGAAAAGGGGGAAGCTAGAGGGGAGAGGCGCCCCCCTCAACCTGGTCCACCCTGGAATTGATCAGGTGACGTCACGGGCCTTCCCCTCCCCCTCCACTTCCCTCCCCTCTTCTTCTTCCTCCCTCTCTACCCCTCCTCCCCTCCCCGTTCTGCACTTCCTTCCTCCCTCCCCTCTTTTTCTTTCTCTTCTTTCCTCTCCCTTGCACCCCTTACAAGAAGAAGGAAGAGAGAGAGAAGGAAGGAAGGAAGGAAGGAAGGAAGGGATAATTTTGGGTAATAAGGAAGGGGTCTGGAAGAGGGGAAAGTGAGAAAAAAAAGAGACAGACTCATTTGATCGACATTCCCTCATATTATCCATTTCTTATTCATTCTTTTCCTTCTCTATTTCTTTCTTTCCTTTCATTAGCACCATTTTTTTCTTCCGCTGTATTACCACCTAAATTTTTTTTTTTTTTCTCTCTCTCTCTCTTTTTCTCTTTCTCTCTCTATCTCTCTCTCTCTCTCTCTCTCTCTCTCTCTCTCTCTCTCTCTCTCTCTCTCTCTCTCTCTCTCTCTCTCTCTCTCTCTCTCTCTCTCTCTCTCTCTTTCTCTCTCTCTCTCTCTCTCTCATTTGTCTTCATGAGAGAGAGATTAGTTAGTTAGGTTAAAGAATAAAGAAAATATATCACAATTTCGCTTTTTAATAAGGTTGTTTCAATTCAGTACAAAATATATAAATAATGGACATAACTCCTCCATTTTCACCTAAGAAATACTAAAGTTATAATATTTTCAAGACTTAATACTAAGAGAGATGATTGTCTAACTTTCATTGATTTTCTTCCTTCAGTCCATAATGCTTCGTAGAGCGAGATACGGAGATGAGCACAGAGGTAACGCACCACCACTGGATTGTACTGGTGGTGATGGTGGTGGTGGTGGTGATAGTGATGGTGAGGATGGTAATGATGGTGGTGGTGTGTATAGTATAATATATTTTTTTCCTGAACTTACTTTGAAATAAATATAGTACAAACAAATCAATTGAATGAATAGATAAATGAATAAACGACTAGATAGATAGATATGCCTTATGTAAAATACTGCCACTGTCTAAAAATAACTCAGTCTTTATAAACTTGTCTATCTATCTGTTATAATTTGACAGGTCGCGGAGGAGGTGGGTGTTGCAGAGCGGTACGAGTAACTGTCGCGTTAGTCCTCACTCGAGCCCCGGCAGGTCAAGTCTGAAGGGCAGGTAAGGGTGTTCTACGACAGACGCGAGGCACATCACCACGAGGAGGAAGAGAGCAAGTTTGGCCAACCACCTTACCGTGCCGCCTTCTACAATACACGTGCTCACAGGTGGAGGGGCGTGCGAGCCTTCAGTTGTTCCTCCTCGTTCTTTTACGTCTTCGTCCTCTTCAAATAAATTCCAATTAATCTCACTGAAGACATCCTGTATCTCCTCTTCAGTGCAATTCTCCATCAGTTCGTTTACTTGATCATCGTCTACATTTTGTTCCCGTGTTTCTTCGTCCTCTTCCTTCGTCCACAAGGTCTCGGCGCAATCCAATTCTTTTTCCAGAAGGTCCATTTCAGCCATAAGGTCATCCAACGTTGATCGAATGTAGTTTCCTTCTGCGTGCGTTGTCCGTTGTGACATTTCTATCAGTTGCATTCTTGTTCTGAGGACGGTTTCCTCAGGGTTCAAGACAAACGCAACTACCGGCTCATCTTTGGCCTCGAAATCCAAGACTTTGTCTTTTTCTGCCTCATCTTCATATGAATCTTCTTCCGCAATGATCTCTTCGTGTTCCTGCTTCTTCCCTTCCCAGTGGGTCCTTTCCATACGAGCGTTCTTGGAACTCACGCGGAGAACGAGTTCGTCGGCCTTGGCATCGTTTGTTTCCATGTGATTCAAAAAGTACTGGACGGGGGTGAAGAATTCGATCTTCCCTCCTCGCCTCTGTTTGATCGACACTTTCACCAACGCCGACGGTGACCAGGTGTGGGCACGCTTCAGACGATGCACATTCATGAATAACGGCAATGAAGTGTAACTCTGGGGACTTGTTCCTTGCTCGTTGTTTTTGAAAGTGAACTTGACCGTCCGTTTGAAGTAAGTTATCGGCAGGCAACACCACGCTGGTGCAGGCTTCTGTACGGAAAGAGTCACCCTTCGTGGAGGCTCGTGTTGGCCCTCGCCAGCCTCCATAACACACGTGCAAATCATCGTCGCCTTCAGTGTAGTAGTGTATTGCGAGTATTCCAAGGTTTTGTTCGCTGTTTCGTCATCTTGTGCCTTGAGGTCGTCGCGTGGGGTGGTGGCGGTTTCCAATCGGTTTTTAAACTTGAAACATTGACAATTGACTCCTTCTATATGTTCGTTGTATTCACGTACTTCACGTTGTTCTGCCTTCTCTTGAGATGAACCTTGTTGAGTATCGCCTACTGTATATTCTTCAACGCTTTCCCGCATCTTTCCTGCCTCATCTTCCTTCCTGGTGTTGCTTCCACCCGGGTGTGGAAGGTCGCGCGTCCTCTCAATATGAGAGTCGTTACAGCTCACGTAGAGGACGAGTTTATCGACTTCCTCGTCCTTCGTCTTCATGTCATCCAGGAAGTCCTTCAAGGGGATGAAGATGGCGATCTTCCCCCATCCCCTCCGCTTTATAGATACCTTCACTAAGCCCGATGGAAACTTAGCGTATGCACGTTGCATACTAGACACCTTCATGCTTAGTGGCATGGAGGTGCAAGTCCTGCAACGTGCGCCGCTCTTGAAAGTGAACTTTGCCACTTGTTCGTAGCATGGCGGCAGCTGAGGCAGCCAGCTGCACCACGCTGGTAGTACAGGCGTCTGTACAGAAAGCTTCACTCTCTTTGGAGGCTCCAGCTCCTCACCAACCTCCATCACACACACGCACTGCATCCTATCCTTCAATGGTGTATTCATAACGAAAGTTTTCTTCATCCAAAATGACGTGCTGTCAAACCTACGATGGCGAGAATATAGGGGTAGTTGAGGTCCAATCTGTTTACCTCTTTTGCAGAGTTTGGATCTAAATAAAGCAGATTACCAGCGTGGCTGACTAACTCCAACCACCAAGTTGGAGTTAGAATACTACGAGGTTTATATGTAGCAAGACTTTTCATGTTTTTTGGGCGGGGGTTTTATTATTTCCATTCAATGCGATTGTGAATGAAGGTTGTCAATGTATGTATTAGTAAGTTTGTGAACCACTGTCTTAACGTAATAATAAACTAATGTCATATAATGAATGAATGCATCTATCCGCCACGGCTCCAAGATTACACACAATAATAAACAAGGTACCATTGAACATAAACTAATATCTACCAATTAAAAATATATGGTGGAGAGAGAGAGAAAAAAAAAATTCCCTTAACACAGTCACTGGGGAAAATTGCGACTGTGTGTGTGTGTGTGTGTGTGTGTGTGTGTGTGTGTGTGTGTGTGTGTGTGTGTGTGTGTGTGTGTGTGTGTGTGTGTGTGTGTGTGCGCGCGCGCGCGTTGCTACTAATAATAAACACGATATATACAAATTGGAAGAGGAACATGAAGAAATGTAACAAAGAAAAGAAAAGAAAAAAAAGATATCTAGAAAAACATAGAAAAAAAGATAAATAGATTAAGATACAATAAAAATAAAAAATATATATAAATGAATAATTAAAACTATACAAAGGGCACTGAACGTAGATACAATTTACAGTTAATGATAAATATATGTAAGCACACACACACACACACACACACACACACACACACACACACACACACACACACACACACACACACTAATCACTTCCTTCCATTGTTTACACTTTGCACATCTGAAAAGTCTTTCTAATCCAATTTTCTTTTCCTCTTCCTCCTTCATTTCTTTTATTCTCTTTCTTCTATTCATATTTCGTTCACCTTTTTTTTTCTTCCATATCTTCATCTATTTTTATTTACTTATCCTCCTCATTCACCTTTTTTTCCCTCCTCCTCCTCCTCCTCCTCCTCCTTTTGCCCTTTTCTTTCCTCTTCCTCCTCCTCCCCCTGACTTTTTATTTTATTTTCCTCCTCCTTAAAACAATCTTATTTTGATTAATTTTTTTGGCGGGATTAAATTTTTTTTCTTTCTCAACTCTTTCCTTATACTTTACTTAATTACTTACTACTACTACTACTACTACTACTATTACTACTACTACTACTACTACTACTACTATCACTTTTACTATTTATATTATTACTACTTCAAATACTTCTACTACTTCTACTACTACTACCATTACTACTACTACTACTTATAATGTTGTATAATTTTTAACTATTTTTTTCTTATTATTTTTAATGTTCCCAAGTTATGTTTTCCTCCGTGTCCTTCATTTATCTTCAATTATCTCTTATTCTTTCTTCACGCTGGTGTCAAATTTTTTCTTCTTCTATTTTTCTTACTCTTCTCACTTTTATTTATTTTTTCGTTCAATGCAATGATGTAAAAAGAGAGAGAGAGAAAGATAGATAGAGAGAGAGAGATAAATAAATAGATAAATAAATAGAGAGAGAGAGGAAAAATAAAGAAAAAGAAAGAATTAAAAGAATGAAGAGCAAAAAGAACAATAACAAGAAGAATAAAAAAGAAGAGTAAAAAGAAGAGGGTGGAAGCGAGGGTCAGGTCAGGCCAGGAGAAGGAGGTGGAGGAGGAGGAGGAAGAGGAGGAGGAGGAAGAGGAGGAGGAGGAAGAGGAAGAGGAGGAGGAGGAAGAGGAGGAGGAGGAGGAGGAAGAGGAGGAAGAGGAGGAGGAGGAGGAGGAGGAGGAGGTTATTGGTGGAGTGTAAGGGGAGTGAGGGAGGAGAGCGAATAATGGACAGAGAGAGAGAGTAAGGGAAGGGAGGGGAAGGGAAGGGAAGGGAAGGCAAGGGGAGGGAAGGGAAGGGAAGGGAAGAGAACGGGAGGGAAGGGGAGGGAAGGGGAGGGAAAGGAAGGGAAGGGAAGGGAAGGGAAGGGAAGGGAAGGGAAGGGAAGGGGTGGCGTTACAACGGTACACACTTCCGCTGCACCCGTCCCCCCTGACACCCCCTGACCTACGTTATGAATTCCTGCCTCTATCCCCCTCCCCCCTCCCCCCCACAGCCCTCCTTCCTCTTGTCTTTCCCCTTTAGTGAGCAAGACAAATAAATAAAATGTATAAAAATATAATTCCCAAGTTCCAGTCTCAACATTTTTTTCCTACGTCAAAAAAAAGATGAATAAATAAAATGTATAAAAATATGATTCACAAATTCAAGTTTCAACATTTATTTTCTACGTTAAAAAATAGAAGAAATAAAAAAAATTAATAATAATATATAAATTAATAGATAAATAATAAATGCATGAATAAACGTAATGGAAAACGTAATGAGATGACAATTGTATTATCATTAACATTACCATTATCATTTGGGTTAAACAGAATTATCATTATTATTATTATTATTATTATTATTGGTGGTGTGGTAATTGTATTTAATTCTATTCAGTATTCGTAAACAGTCTTGGTATTACACATTTAGGTTTCTTTTTTTTTGCAGTGTTGTTACAATGGCTGGAGTGAATTGATGGAGCAATGACCTTCTATTGTGTTCATAATAATAAAGGACTGTTGCTCTCTTGTCTGTCTGTATGTATGTATGTCTGTCTGTCTCACATACACATAGGAACGAAATTCACACAAACACAAGACGTCCGTTCACTTGTAGAAATGTTAACACACACCTACAGCTCTGTCTAACACCGCCATAACCATCTCCTACCAAGCTGTCTAACACCCTCTCCCCCCACACACCTCCACCAAGCTGTTTAACACCCTCCCTCTCCACACACCTCCACCAAGCTGTCTAACACCCTTCTCCCCCCCAACAAGCTGCAATATCCTGTCCACCTCCCTTGTTGACAGTAAACAATCCTTATATTGAGCAAAAGGTAGCACAGTAAAAAAAAAAAAAAATCCACATTAAAATTACGTTATTTTACTAACTTTCTCTTTTCTTCTTTTTTTCCATCAAAGGCTTCAAAAGAAAATCTGTTCCACATGTTCGTCTAAATGAACTCAAAAGGAACGTTTCAAATATAATAATCAATCAAATGAGATAATGATTAATGGAACACAGAAAACGTTGGTGTAAAATGGTAAACATAATTATAAAAGTAAATATTTTTTTTGAAACTTCATACCTTCGTAACTCATTTGCAATATTTTTATACAGGTTTGTCCATCCCTCCTCCTCCTCGTCCCTCTCTCCTTCTCTTCATCCCTCCTCCCCCTCGTCCCTCTCTCCTCCTCCTCCTCCTCCTCCCCTCCCTTCTCTCCTCCTTCTCGTCCCTCTCTCCCCCATTCCTTTTTTTTTCTACCAAGGCCACAGTCACTTTGAAAATTAAATATATACACGTTTGATTATTAATAAAAAGACGTGTTTGAGTGAAGGAAAGTAACTTGAAAACAGTTAAGAGACAACCTTGAGAGAGAGAGAGAGAGAGAGAGAGAGAGAGAGAGAGAGAGAGAGAGAGAGAGAGAGAGAGAGAGAGAGAGAGAGAGAGAGAGAGAGAGAAATATATATATGCGAACTTTTTTTTTCCCTCCCTTCAACGTAATTTTCCTCCCCTCCCCTCTCTTCCCCTTCCCTTCCCCTCCCTAACTACCATAACCCATAACCCACTAGACCGGAAGTTATGACTATTGGGGGCTACTGACACACACACACACACACACACACACACACACACACACACACACACACACACACACACACACACACACACACAATGACCACTTTTCTAATCTTTTTTTACAAAGCTTATATGCAGTTTTTTTTTCTTCAATCTTTCATCATCATCACCACCACCACCACCACCACCACCACCACCACCACTTACAACCTCTCATCACCACCGCCACCTCTTGACCTGGTGGTGGTGGTGGTGGTGGTGTTTGGGGGGAAGGGGAATGGGGGGAGGAGGGTGATGTCCGGTAGTAAGGCGTTACCCAGTGAACTAGAGAATTTGTACACCTCTGTTCTCTCTCTCTCTCTCTCTCTCTCTCTCTCTCTCTCTCTCTCTCTCTCTCTCTCTCTCTCTCTCTCTCTCTCTCTCTCTCTCTCTCTCTCTCTCTCTCTCTCTCTCTGTAGCCTCAATTTTAAGTATCTCGTCTCATATCTTTCAATTAATGAATCTCAGCTTTCTCCTCCTCCTCCTCCTCCTCCTCCTCTTCTTCCTGTTCTACATCTTCCTCTTCCTACTCTCCTTTTGTTGTATACTACTGCTTCTTCCTTCACCTCCTATTCCTCTTCCTCCTCCTTCTTCTTCCCTCTCTCTCTCTCTCCCTTCACCTTATCGAGATGAAAATTTGTTCCTAATCACGTTCCCTTTGTCCAGAAAATACAATGCCAATATTTATGACATCTACCTGCCACTCTGTCT
>JAXIVD010012086.1:0-10035 GCA_036785275.1 Cancer borealis
GTGCGTTAAAAGATTCAAAGTCAGTGAGTGTTCTTTCCGCCCCACCATCGCGGTCTCGCTCCTAAAGAAGAATACCATCAACTTTCTTCCTTCATAGTGAAGCCATTACTATCATAGGTACATATGAAAAATATTTGATTCACAACATTATATATATATATATATATATATATATATATATATATATATATATATATATATATATATATATATATATATATATACATATATATATATATATATATATATATATATATATATATATATATATATATATATATATATATATATATATATATATATATATATATATATATATAGCCAGCAAAGTTTCGTATTTGTAGTACAAAAAAAGAGGAAATAATTCAAACGCACGGAGAGGAAAGGCTAAAAAAAAACTTGAAAAAACATTCAAACATGAAACAGACTTAGAGGTGCTACGGTACGCGTAAAGAAAACGGAACTCACTAACACTTTAGGGAAAAAAGTAAGTAAAAAACAAAGCGAACTTGGTAGCTTTCGTACTGTAAGGGTTAAGGAAAAAAAAAAAAAAACAGCGAGCCGTCACAGAAATAATCAGACTTTCTCAGTTTTTCATAAGATAAGAAAAGTGTGAAAAAAAACGAAGAAAAGAAAAAGCAACAGCAACTTCCGAACAAAACCTGAAGACGAAAGGACTCAGTGCCTTGCAAAGGAACGCAAAGAAGAAGAAGAAGAAGAAGAAGAAGAAGAAGGAAAAAGGGAGGAGGAAGAAGTAACTTACTCAACAATTGACAGAAGACCAATAGACATATGTATCCAACAGACATATGAACCAAAACAAATATTTAAACCAAAACAGACATATGAACCAATACAGACATGTGAACCAAAACAGACATGTGAACCAAAACAAACATGTTGACCCAACAAACGAGTATACTACAGTTCTCTCGCACGTTGGGGGGGGGTAGAGGGTGACGGGGGAAGGGGGGAGGGGGGTAGGGGGAAGGGGAAGGATGAACCAAGACACGGGACGGGGAGGGGAGAAGAAAGTGCTGCGTCTGACAAATTGGCGGCGATGCTTCACCTTCTAGTGTTGAGGCAGTTAATAATGGAGCCTAATGGTGTTGACAAGGGCGGGAACAGCTTTTGGGGATGATTATGAGAAAGAGGAGACTAGGAGGAGGAGGAGGAGGAAGAGGAGGAGGAGGAGGAGGAGGAGGAGGAGGAGGAGGAGGAGGAGGAGGAGGAGGAGGAGGAAGAGGAAGAGGAGGAGGAAGAGGATAAAGGTAATGGTATCTTGTGCAAAGTTCTTTATGATATTAGATTTTGCTTCATTCACTTCATCAATTATGTCGTTTAATGTGACTGTCGTGTTACCAGCGCACACACACACACACACACACACACACACACACACACACACACACCACACACACACACACACACACACACAAGAAACGTAACAACAATAACACATACACGTACTACACTAATGATATTTTTTACAAACCAAAAAGTGATGCAAACTGAATGAATTACGGTAGTGAGAGAGGAGATGAGATGAGGCCAAGTATGACTCTACGTACAGCACAGGGAAAGATAGCAAACGAGTGCAGCAGCAAGTACATCATAACAGCGACAGAAAAAATACTGCGTAGAAGTGACGGCAGAGGAGGAGGAGGAGGAGGAGGAGGAGCAGGAGGAGGAGGAGAAACAAGAGAAACAACAACAGCAGCAGCAGCAACAATAGAAGTAGTAACGTTATTAGCAATACTAATCATAACAATAGTAGTAATAGCAACAACAGCACAACAACCGTGAGCAATGTTTGGGATTTACTTGATGAAGGGGAGGGACGGACACAGCCGCCTCCAAGAGCAGTGACCCCGCGGCCTAGGCCTACTGGGTGAGCCTGAGGAAAGGGGGCCGAGGGGAGAGCGTGAGCAGCTACTAAGCCTAATTGAGCGCGTAGGCTAAGCAGCAGTTGGTCCTCTCTTCTGGGTCGACGAAAGGAAGAGTGTGATGATGAGCGAATGCCAAAGGAGGGAGTATTGGAGGGAAGGAGGAAAGGTAAACGAGCAGGTGAAGAGGAAAGTATTAGTACGCTCTCAAGAAAAGGACCAGAATAGATTGAAAGAGGTTAAAAGAATTGGATCCATTGCTGTTGTACTTTTATCTTCTCCCTCTCTAAGTCTTCCCATTCTCCCAATTCTGCCTTTCCTTCCCCCTCGTCACATCTTTCCCGAATCTCTCGTCTCCCCTAGCCTTCTCTCTCCGTCTCCCTCAGTCCCCTCTAACCCTCCTCACGCACACAAGATCCTTTATTCAACTAGGAGTCCACGGAGATCTAATTTCCTTCCGATTTCCCTTAAAACGCAGAAAAGGACGGAATACAGGAATAGAAGTATGCGTTCCCGAGTCACTTCAGGATGTGTACAGCGAGTGTCCTCTTCGCCTTTGCCTTTACGCTGATGTTTGATAAGTTTTAGGCTTAAAGAAAACGGTGGCTTTTGCACTCTGTGGGGAGGGGGGGAGAGAGAGAGAGAGAGAGAGAGAGAGAGAGAGAGAGAGAGAGAGAGAGAGAGAAGAGAGAGAGAGAGAGAGAGAGAGAGAGAGAGAGAGAGAGAGAGAGAGAGAATGAGAGAGAGAGAGAGAGAGAGAGAGAGAGAGAAGAGAGAGAGAGAGAGAGAAGAGAGAGAGAGAGAGGAGAGAGAGAGAGAGAGAGAGCGAGATAGAGAGAGAGAGGAATGCTCTATACAAACGATAATTTTAATAGGTTACTCATAACTACACATACTTGACTGGACACTCGCGACAATCGCTGACAGACGATATTACATTTCGGTCCTATAGATTCCGCTGCTATGAGTGATGACAGATAATACTTCATATTATCAGTTCATATTCTACTTAGGACATTGTATTTCATGTCTTTACAGTCAGTAATGATTGCTGAACCATGGCTGAACATAAAAAATGATTTTACAACTTTTGCAAATAGGAAATTAACAAAGATTACAAGTTTGAGTGAAAAATCGTGTGGAGTTGTGTATAAAGCATATTGTTTATAGTAAAAAAATCTGGCAAATTCGCAATAATTTCTGAAATAAAACATCACATATTGTGAAATAACCATTCCTGAATATGATTTGATTGTGATCAAATGTCATATACTCGTTATATCGGCTTGGGAATGAATTTTTCATAACAATTCGTGGCGCGAAAGGCAAAAGGCGAAAAAGGTCACAAGAAGAAGAAGAAGAAGACCAAAACAATCCTTTACAAAGGTCAACAACATAAATAGTTCAATTCATTGGTCCCATGACGCTATTATAAGTCTCATGGAAAATGTTCATGAGCAGAAGAAGAAGAAGAGAAGTGCTTCCTCCATAACGGCTTGTGTTGTTGTTATGATCAGCTGATTCCACAAGATTAGTTCTTCTACGTGTGTGACCAGACTAGTAGTCGTATCGCTGTAAATCCAGAAAAAACGGAAGCCAGGCTAGCGTTAGCAAAACCTAGTGTGACCGTAGCTTCATCAGCTTCTATTGTATATTCTGAATCATGCTTGAAATAAGATTTGAAACTATTTCCAAATATTTTGTTTGTTTTCTACGTTTTCACTGAGCATGGCAGGATAAAAGGAAAAGTACGTACGCCGGGAAAGTGATGTATGGTGAAGATCATTGGAAAGAACATTGCTAAATAGAAGAGAAGGAGGAGGCAATGAAACCAACAAGCTGACTAGAGACCATCACCAATAAGGAATTACAATGGAGTTATTTTACACAGTCTCTGAGAAACGCTCTCTCGATGACACTCAGCAAACATCGTAAGTTGATTAGGAATGTTAAATTTTTTCTTCTTGATGTTATTTATGGGTATATGAAAGTATGAGTGAAGTATGAGTATGAGTGAATTGATTACGAGTGACTTAGGGTGTTGTGTTCAAGTTTTGGTTATATTTTACAATTACTCTCAACACTAAGGTGTTGTGTATCCTGCCATGCTCAGTGAAAACGTAGAAAGCAAACAGAATATTTGGAAATAGTTTCAAATCTTATTTCAAGCATGCATGTATATTAGTATGGACTACATTGGCTATGTATGTATGCGTTTTCAGTTTAAAATTCCAATATTCCTGGAAATTATTGCAAATATGGTGTTTTTATTGGTGTCTTAGGATTTAATAATTGTCGCTCACCGATGACGTATGTTGACTAATTTGTTTTTGTTGCTCATAAACATATACTTCACATCACTCTGAGTTGTTTGCTTTTTGTTTGAGGTTTCTATGATGATTTTAAGTATTTTATTCAAATAAAACAAACAAAAAATCGCCTCAGGACACATTTACGAAAGACCCGATTTCGAATGCACAGTCACGTATGGTGTATTCTATGGTATTGCATATTAATATAAACTACATGGGCTATGCATGTAAGTGTTTTCAGATTGAAATTCCAATATTTCTGGAAATTATTGCAAATTTGGTGTTTTTTATTGGTGTCAGGATTTAATAATTGTCGCCCACCGATGACGTATGTTGACTAATTTGTTTTTGTTGCTCATAAACATATTCTTCACATCACTCTGAGGTGTTTACTTTTTGTTTGAGGTTTCTATGATGATATTAAGTATTTTATTTAAATAAAACAAACAAAAAATCGCCTCAGGACACATTTGCGAAAGACCCGATTTCGAGTGCACAGTCATGTATGGTGTATTCTATGGTATTGCATATTAATATACACTACATGGGCTATGCATGTAAGTGTTTTCAGATTGAAATTCCAATATTCCTGGAAATTATTGCAAATTTTGTGTTTTTCTTGGTTTCTAAGGATTTAATAATTGTCGCCCACTGATGACGTACGTTGACTAATTTGTTTTTGTTGTTCATAAACATATTCTCTACATCACTCTGAAGTGTTTGCTTTTTATTTGAGGTTCCTATCTTATTTCTAAGTATTTTATTTGATTTTTCTAAAAATCTGCTGTAGGACCGGTTTGCAAAAGGTCAGATTTCGAGTGTCCAGTCAAGTATAGTGTAGTCTATGGGTTACTATAAATGAAATACCAGATACATTCATCCCAAAAATCGTTGCCTCAAACACCTCTTCCAGCACTACGCACACACACTATAACAACCTCATCGGACTTCCAGGTTAGTACCAGCATCACTTTAAGTTATGCTACATGTGTGTCGTTCAGTAATAACAACATAAACAAAAGAGAAGACTTTGTAGTGCCGGAATGTCAATTAAAATTTTATCTCTTAAAGTGTCTGCATTCCGCTTTACATCATCTTTCTCGGTAAACATTTTCCGCTGCTAAGTTGACAAGTTGGTAGCACAGCAGGGCTAAGGTGACACATAAAATAATTCCAATGCTCAACGCTAGATGTCGTGGATACTCACAACCTATGATCACAACACCTTCAGTTAGCATCAAGCTGACATTATGAAAGAATGCTGGGATTAAGATCAGGTTGAAAAAGTATATGCTATGTAAATTTATATTTTTCTTATCCATTTTGCTGTTAAGTGCATCACGTTTTAAAAGACTAAGTATTAGTTTAATCGTAATCGGTTAGGATTTAAAGATTGTTCACTTTTGAAAAATATATCGCTAAACTTCTTATCACATCTTATGAAAGCAATATATATATATATATATATATATATATATATATATATATATATATATATATATATATATATATATATATATATATATATGAATAATGCTTAGGCACTGTACCAATAAGCCCCATTCTGTAAATACATTACATCAATTCATTTCTTAGTTTCACGCATATTATAGTTATGTTTCTACGATGAGTACACTGTGTGTGATACTTATAATATGTTGTTAATTCATTATGTGCCGAAATACCTGATACTGAGTGTTAACTTAACCCTTACATGGGCCAAGTTAGCATACACTTCATATTTTTTATCTAAAGAATATTGAACTTCAGTATTTTCGTTAATGGAAATAAAAAGAAAAGCTTGTAGTGTTATTTCTGAGATTATGAAACAAACACAACCATTTGTTGTTCTCCGTCCATCAACAGAAATGTAAAATATATGCAACTGCTCTCGCCTTCCCATGATAAAGAAAATATGAATAGTGTCTCAATTGACATGGAAGCCACGCTGCGTCACCTGTGGCGCCCATTCACTCCCCTCAATGTAAGTATTTATGCTTATTATTTTCCGGATTCCCCTTTAGGCGTTAGGTTCCTGAGGGTTGCAGCCCTTCGATAGGGAGTTTAGGTTAGTTTAACTTGGAAAAGACTGGCTTCCGACGGAAATGAAGCTCAATTTCGGTTGAATCTCATTAGGAAGCGAACAAAAAACACTGGAAAACACGCCGCCTTGATAGAACACATCGCCGGGTGCGTCTGACAGATTCTTGGAAAAGATTTATTTACCTCACAAGCTGAATGACTCACGATTCGCGATTATATTTTAACGCTTTCAGGAATTTCTTCGGCGTCACTGCCTTCCGCTGGACATCAAAGGTGTTGTTTAGAAGGAAGGACGGCGAGGGTACATAATACAATACTAAGGACTCTGTGGAAAACACTGGCACGTGTAACGGTAAACAAACTAATGATGAATACTTAAAACATTCTTATATAATACTCTTCAACAAGCTTATAATTCAACACTCTACTATTCATTCTCGCATCATCAACTATCCTTGTTCATTTGATTACTTTGCTCTTACTCTCATGTAATCTGAATCTCCTCCTTTAATACACGCTTGCAAACTCTTCTATACCAGCTGTTTCAATCTCTCCTCTGAATCGGTCATCAGTGCAGCATAATCTACAAACAGCAGTAATAATAATAATGATAATAATAATGATAATAATAATAATAATAATAATAATAATAATAATGATAATAATAATAATAGGAACAACGACAATAATAACAATAACATTATCAACAACAAAATTCCAGATTCTTACGAAATACTAAAGCTCTCTCTCTCTCTCTCTCTCTCTCTGTCTCTGTCTCTGTCTCTGTCTCTGTCTCTGTCTCTGTCTCTCTCTCTCTCTCTCTCTCTCTCTCTCTCTCTCTCTCTCTCTCTCTCTCTCTCTCTCTCTCTCTCTCTCTCTCTCGTCATGCATTTCCACATATTTAATCACTCTACCTTTCCCCTTCAGATAGTTTTCGTCAATATAATATGAATACTATTTTTTCCCCTTTCTCTCTGTGACTTCGAATCTCCCTTCATCGCTATACATTCATGAATATATTCCATTACTGATGCTGAAATGTAAATTTTCAAACACTAGGGGTACAAGTCTCGTCACCCCCACTACCTACTACCTGTCACCACCACCACCACCACTACTACTACTACTATTAAGGGGTTAGCTAGCGGGTGTTTCCTCGTGTGATGAAATGAAAACTGGAAAGAAAACGGTACGAGTGTGTATGTATGTACGCATAAGGTATTACACGTCAGTTTTCATTTGGGGTTTTCCGTATAGCCTGAAGACCTACCTCTACGTCCTGGGCTTTTTTTTTCTATTTTTTTTTCTAGTAGCAATGGAAAAACAAAGCTTAAGAGAGGGAGGGTTGGAGGAAGTGGCGGAGAAGAAGGAGTAAAGACGCAAGGCAAAGGGCGATGCTGGAAGGCCTGGCTGTGAATGTTTATAGATGAAGTGCTTTGTAGGGGAACTAGAGGATTGCTATGGAAATTGGGTCTTTCCCCGCTATTGTGTTATACTTGCTCGAGGCTGTGGAAGGAGTTTTCAAAGACGGAGTCCTTCTCTGTTTTGTTTTGTTTTTTCTTCTTTACTTTCTTTTCTCTTTTGTCTTTCTAAATAGACATTGAACCATACAGGGAAGGGGTGGTTGCCTAGGTTTCCTTTTTTTTTCTCTCTCTCTCTCTCTCTCTCTCTCTCTCTCTCTCTCCTCTCTCTCTCTCTCTCTCTCTCTCTCTCTCTCTCTCTCTCTCTCTCTCTCTCTCTCTCTCTCTCTCTCTCTCTCTCTCTCTGTTCTTTAGACGTTAGTTAATCCTTTGAATCCCTCTGAGGTTCCTTGAGAGGTCAGGATATGCATGCCTTTGTTCGTTTATAGTTTTACAGCAAATGTTTCAGGAAAAGTGAAAGGCGGTGAGAGTGATTATAAGCACAGGTGCCTTGTTCCACCCTCACCTTAAGCGAGGAAGGGAAAGGGAAGCTGCGAGAGAGAAAGAGAGAGAGAGAGAGAGAGAGAGAGAGAGAGAGAGAGAGAGAGAGAGAGAGAGAGAGAGAGAGAGAGAGAGAGAGAGAGAGAGAGGAGAGAGAGAGAGAGAGAGAGAGAGAGAGAGAGAGAGAGAGGAGAGAGAGAGAGAGGAGAGAGAGAGAGAGACGCACTTCGTGACTACACAATACTCCTCTCTTTATCTCTCCTTCCTTGTTTCCTCACTTTCCCCCTCCCCCACGTGCCCGTCAAGTGCACCTGAACCGTCGTCAAGTGTGACCCAGACGAGCAAGGGAAGGCAGCTGAGGATGTTCAGACGCTGCCACTGAGACTCTTCAAACTGGAGTGCTTGTCGCCTTTAATTCTTCCGGGTGGCCGCTCACCTCGTCGCTAGGGGAGGCAGGTTCCCCCTCTATCACCGACAACCCTCTGAATAACATGCAAATCAGGGGACCGTTTCGTCTTCTGCCATCAATCCTAGTTACCCCGACGAGGGGGAAGAAAGACGAAGAGGGACCTTTTTTTTATTTTATATTTGAGATGCAGCAGGATGGAAAATGTATGTGTGTGGTATGAAAGATTACAGGCAATAGTTTGGTGTTTGATGTTGCCTCGAGATTTTTTTTTTCTTCAGATATACAGCGAGGCTCTGAGGTTGATGGAAACCTAGAGGGGTCATCGCTTGTCGACTGTTCATGTCAAGCAAGGGGTTCATGCGACAGGAGTGACAGGACACCATCAGATGAAAGGAGATGCCGCAGTGGCTCTTTCAACTTGCCAATCAAACAGACTGTGGTGAGTATGTCAGCGGGTCACGTTACTTCCCTCTCGCCTTCGACACGTGTTCTCCTACTACGCAGCGTCCATTCGGCGGACACGTGGACGCCGCCCAAGACATCCTGGAGGAAGGCTTAAAGGAGGTGGTGTGGAGGTAAGGGGATTGTTGTGGCACGCAGCTCTCAGCCTCTTCCTCCACGTGCCACTTATTTCAACACAGTGCAAGGGGAGTATGATTCCATCTATAGCTCGTCGCCTCATATCACCGTGGATCTGTAGCAAAGGGGAAGCCCGCGTCGTCATAACCTTTCGCGGTGTTGATCTGAGAACTCTCTGGATTCCATTATGGGTTCTGTAAAAAGTACTAAGAGCACTAAGCCACACGCGAGCTGAAGGAAATACAATTTTTTTTCTTTTGACGCTCAACTCGGTATGATCAAAGACCTTCACTGCGTTTTTTGGACGTCAAATGTACCTTGTACAATCAAATTAAGCGGAGCACTTTGTCTTTAATAGAATCATGAATATTTGGAATTCCCTACCAGCAAAAACAGTTAACAGTAACACAATTTAATTGTTTAAAAAAAATATTAGATAAGCACTTAGCATCAGTTCACCAAATCGAGTATTTCATTCCTGCGTATTTCTTTTTAATCTTTTAATTTTTTCTAGGGTAGCAATAGCCGTAGATTACTCCAGTTTTTTTCACTTTCCTATACAAATCCCATGCTAGTTTGTCTATACTACATGGCATCATTTCCTTTTCCTGCCAGCTTCGACTAGAGAGACGGGTGGGTGGGGAGGAGCCTTCCACTTTGCTGCCCTTTTGTCTGTATCAAGTAGATATTATAGTAGTAGTGTAGCCATACGGACAGCCTCGTTAGGTTCAGTAGTACTGTTGCTGTCTGTTCTTCCTTTGTACACGTTTATATGACATAACCAAGCTGACGTGCTGCTTCCTTAATATATGTAAATAACTTAATGTGCGCAATTAACTTGATACAAACGACCTGCTGTAAATAACTTTGCCACAATTAAAATCCTTCTTAACTCACCATAAAAC
>JAXIVD010012087.1:0-10035 GCA_036785275.1 Cancer borealis
AGGAGGGGCTTCCTAGACCCCTCACTCCGTCCTTTTTAACCCTAGGGAATACAATGGTAATATTCTTGTAGTCACCATCACAGGGCAGACGGAAAGAAAATATTATGATCCATTCGTATAGATGAAAAAAATATATGATTATTTATATATAAGATAAATATTAAACTATGATAATAAATACAGGTATGAAGGTTTACATCCATATATATATATATCATAGATCTCGAAAACAAACAACATAATATATTTCAAGTGAAGCTGAATTTTGAGGGTTTTTTCATCCGCTATAAGAATCTTTATGCTAAAACGAATCATAATATTCATATATTTTTAGGAACGGTACAGGAAACTTTTATGGAATTTATGAATGCAACATACACACACCACAGACACACACACACACACACACACACACACACACACACACACACACACACACACACACACACACACACACACACACACACACACACACACACACACACACACACACACAATGCAACATGAAATAAATAGATAATCTTTTCTCTTTGCGCTGTTGAAGATACATACATATTGCAACAAACCTTAAAAAAAACTATTTCAACATATAGACTCAAACTACAATCGAAGCGACACCACTTGGGTAAAAAATAAATAAAAAAAAAAGTGGAGGTGAGAGGGGTGGCAGGGAGCAGGAACGCAAAAGCGGAAGCTGAACACTTAGCTTTATAACCAATTCTCTTTACGACTACGAGACAATTAATTCTTGTTCGTTTCACTTTCTCCCCCAATTTCACTCGCTGTCGTTCTATCTTTATTTTTTCTTTTCATCTATGTGTTATTTTACTACTATACTTTCCGTACTTTGAAACATAAAAAAAAATATATTAATTCCTTTTCAGTACAGTAAAATCACATTGCAGATTAAGAATATGACTAAAATTCACACTATATCAACCTATACTCCACCACTCCCCCCGTCCCAGCCCTACACGCACACACGCACACGCGCACACACACACACACACACACACACACACACACACACACACAAACACACACACACACACACACACACACACACACACACACACACATACACACAGCTAGAGGACTTGTGACTTGTTGGCTCCCCACGGACAGCCTCAGAGACTTCCTGTTATTTATTTACTTCGAAGCTCTGCAAGAAAGTTCTTGGACTTCACTCATAGTTTCCCTTTCCACAACTTTTCATACTCTGCACGTGAACATTTTTCCTCCGCCCAGACGTTACACAAATCGAAGCAGGAAAATGCAATACGTACCAGCAGGAAAAAGAGCATACAAATCCACTCTCTCTCATATACTCATACACACATACAACAATACACTAATACAATCTATGGGTCAGACAGTTAGTTAGTCAGTCAGTCAGTCAATCAGTTTATCTATTTTTCTAACTGTTATTCCAGCTTCTGTTTACTAGCATCCAAGTGGTGATGTTTCGCTTTTGTATCATGTTAAGTTATTCTTTATTCTCCGTCACCTGAGATGAGGAAATGCATAGCTTAAAGAAAGAGAAAATAAATACATGGATATTAGATGTAGATGTATGGATTTTAATGGAAATTCTCATGTGTGTGTGTGTGTGTGTGTGTGTGTGTGTGTGTGTGTGTGTGTGTGTGTGTGTGTGTGTGTGTGTGTGTGTGTGTGTGTGTGTGTGTGTGTGTGTGTGTGTGTGTGTGTGTGTGTGTGTGTGTGTGTTTAGAGGTATATATCTTATTTTCGAGTATAAATGACATGAATTTAATCCAGCATAATAATAATAATAATAATAATAATAATAATAATAATAGTAATAATAATAATAATAATAATAATAATTAAATCTTTCACTGGCAGTTTTAATATATTTCAATTCTCATTAGCATCAGTCCAGTATAGTATTATGTTGGGAATGTCATCAGATCCTGGATTTTCAGAACCGGATTTGTCAGTATTAACGTCTTGGTGAGCGAGTGTTATTAACTATGTAACTTATATCTATTATGTGGCAACACCTGCAGCTCAATCTTGCATCATTAGTTAACACATTATTATTCAATGATTGGTAATATGCATTATAAATATATACTCTACATTATTATTGATTCTATGCAGCATATTGTTAGTATAGATTAATTAGTTTACGCAAGGAAATGGAAAATAACATTATAAGTGAAGAAAATGTAAAAACCAAAGGTAAAAGTAGATGAATATGTTAAAATTTCCATTGAAAAATATATATATAAATAGATAAATTAATGCTAAACACCCTATAACGGTTTAATGATTTTTACACTATTAATAATCTACCAAAAGTGATCTGTGTTTTTTTTTCTATTGTAGTACAGTATGATATTTAACAATGAGATAGTTGGTAATGAATCCGTACTCGTGTAAAATGATAATTCAGATAACAGACAATACTACACCACAACTTTTAAAAGCGTTCAGGGAAAGGTATCAACAATTGCGAGTGAAAAGCTTTTAAAACTAAATACTCCACTGACACTATGTACTGCATGGTTGATGTATTTATTTCGCATTTCAGTTAGCTACAGATAAAAAAGAGTTGTTGGCCTAACATATGCACGTGGCTTTAGATTTAACTCGGGAAAAATATGCTTTGTGTTGGATTTTAGTATTTGAAATGTTCCGTCTACGCGTGGAAGTGAGTGAATGCAACTCTTACTGGAACTGACTGGCTATGTCATCACTCCTTCATCATTCCTTAACTGCACTCTGGAGATAAGCGAGATTTTTTTCAATGTATTTTTGTTGTCTCTTGGCAATTACTCTTTAAACGTTATATAAAAAAAATTAAAGGTCATTACACAACACGCCATGAAATATTTTACTACATTAAAGCTTCATCGCATTATATATGGATTCACAGACAGCCTTGTTAGGTTCAGTATGTTAGTGTCTGTTCCTCCTTTGTATTCCCTTGTACATATTATACAATTAACTGTCTGGAAGCTTTAATGCAACACAACACTACTCCCTCGACGGCCAGCCAACCAACCAACCAATACGTGATTCTAATTTTCTCTCCATACACACACAACATAAGAAATAATCCACACCTTCCTTGCCTTACGTTTCTCACACTCTCATCACCACTACAATGAACGTGAGGAACTAAGGCAATGCTACGTATAATCACATGGAGTAAGTATTTCCTTTCTCTTTGTATTTAGACATGTAAAGAACACTGCATTCAAAATCCATGCTGGGACGCAACGAAGTAAAGTTTCTGGTCAGTAACGGATAACAAGTGAGAGAGAGAGAGAGCATTCGGTTTTTACTTCCCTAATCATCATTGCAGTTTATACCAAGGAGTGTTGAGTATATATGTAACAGGAGAGGTAAGGTTTTAATACGGTATGAAGAACAGGGAAGAGGAAGTGTGTGTGTGTGTGTGTGTGTGTGTGTGTGTGTGTGTGTGTGTGTGTGTGTGTGTGTGTGTGTGTGTGTGTGTGTGTGTGTGTGTGTGTGTGTGTGTGTGTGTGTGTGTGTGTGTGTGTGTGTGTTTAGTTTGGTAGATATGGCAGGAGATGTGATGCTTGTAATGTTCTTGACTTATCATTTTTCTCGCTAAGGTTGAGGAAGTAAAGTGAGGTGCAGGTAGGAAGGAGGTAATGTGGAGTAAATCTTGTTGTGTTTCTTGTTCTGTGGAGGGAGAGGGAAAGTAAAGTGTAGTGTGGATGGCCTGTATAAACTTTCCTGAGTAGATGATTATAAAGTGGATGCAGTTTTCTTAATCATCCTTATAATGAAAAGTAAAGTATAGTTAAAAGTAAAGTGAAGAACTACAATCATTATTCTGTTTCAAAATATTGACGATCATAGAGTTTAACACTATACTAATAATGGTAAATATATCCCTTTTCTTTTTCCTTATATATTCGACAAATCAAATATTTTCTAACCATTACGTAAGTGTGTCTAGCTATCGTTTCTTTCTTGTTGTGTTGGTTGCAGTGAATTCCTGACAGTGGACAGAATTAAGGTCTCTTGGAGGTATGGAACGATGCTTCACTGTCACCGCTTCGAACCACACCGCTTCGATCCACACCGCTTCGAACCTCACCGCCTTGCTTCACTCTTCGCTTTGTTCACAATATTACGAAATGCTTTTAATGTCTCTCTGGAACTACAATCATTAATAATGTAAGGAAATCCCTGCCGCTACCCCACCTGTGTGTCTCTCTCCCTCTCCCTCTCCCTCTCTCTCTCTCTCTCTCTCTCTCTCTCTCTCTCTCTCTCTCTCTCTCTCTCTCTCTCTCACATATTCCCGCCGCGTACTGTAAATACTTCTCTCGTTATGGCGTTCCTCGCACTCTAAATTAGTCAAAATACGACCCTAATATTTCACGGCCGTCGTTCTTAGGGTTAAATTTTCTCCATATTGGTCATAAAATTCAGAAGTTTTCGCCGGGAATGAGGTCAGGTTAGTGCCATCCCCCACGTATATATTTCTCTTTCTCTCTCTTTTTCTCTCTCTCTCTCTCTCTCTCTCTCTCTCTCTCTCTCTCTCTCTCTCTCTCTCTCTCTCTCTCTCTCTCTCTCTCTCTCTCTCTCTCTCTCTCTCTCTCTCTCTCTCTCTCTCTCTCTCTCTCTCTCTCTCTCAAATAAAGACAACCAAGAGTTACCTTATAAACAAAAAGGATAAATTACACCAGTTTATTTCACGTCCAAAATGAAACTTTAGAAAAAAATAAATAAATAAAAACCCTTTAAGAATATCAACAATTTGAGGACGCAGTAATACTTTCAATATGTGTTATGATACCGATATAAATAAACTTTAATTAGTATACGTTACAATCATCACCATCTCGACACAGAGAGAGAGAGAGAGAGAGAGAGAGAGAGAGAAAGAGAGAGAGAGAGAGAGAGAGAGAGAGAGAGAGAGAGAGAGAGAGAGAGAGAGAGAGAGAGAGAGAGAGAGAGAGAGAGAGAGAGTGAAGCTGCAGATCTCAAAGGCTGAGGCACTGAACCAGCAGGAGGAGTTCAATTAGTAAGACTTAACAAAGGTATACATGGTGAAAAGTCTCCGTGTGTAAGTAATAGTGATAAGGCAAGAAGGGTGTGCTACTTCTGACGTCTGGCGGTGGTAATAAGGAGACGAACTCTTTCATGTCATCTATAGGTTTACGTAACATTAATTAAGGAAGCTCAATACTAAATTAAAAAAAAACCTAAGCTTGCCTCTGCGACGTGAAATGGAAAATATATATATAAGCATTAAGTATATACAAAACTATTCATCAGTGTGCTGTATATGGATGTTACGAGTAGTAAATGAAGACACTCTGGGATGGATTGGCCGCCGTTACGCTGTCTCTCTAACTAACAACGTGTAACTTAATGCCAAGTACTGAGCGTGAGTGAGAGGCAACACAGCTGGCAATCTTGCGTACCCTGTTTCACACCTGCGACGTTTCTGCCCCGGTGATCAAGGTGAAGTCGTTTGGGGCGGAGGAGGTGCAACGAGGCTCTTCCAACATCCGTCCAGTATGAATGTTGGAATCGATTTGGGTCTGTAGTCGGTCCGGAGACACTAGTAGTTCACCAGTGTTCCGTGACAATTCATCGGCCTTGTTGAAAGCCACCAAGAGAGAGCAAGTTGTGTGCCCCGCGAAGAGACAAGGAAAAGTACTTATTATTCAGTCTCTCTTCAGTGTTGTCTGTCTCCCTTCACTGCGATAGAATACAACATTGACACGAAGGAAAAATAAATGTTTCATGGATACTTTTCCTTTGAAGTTTATGTTCTATTTTAAGAAAGGGCATAAACTGCCAGACTGTGAGACTTTGCAGCTTGAGAAGGCTTGCATGAGGCTTGGTCTTCCTGAGGTTGGTGGTGCGTGGTTGAGGTGCGCCTTGGCGACTGGTGGTGGCCGCCTCCTAGGCCGCGGCGCATACGGTGAAGTTCGTTTGGCAAAGGATCCAGAAGGTTGCCTTATTGTGGTTAAGAGTTTTTACGGATCCGTGTCTGAGCTGTTGGCAGAAGCAGACGCCTTGTGGGCGGCGCGCCACGTGCCTGGCGTCCAAAGCTTGGTTGGTGTGTGTCCAGAATCACTGCAGATCGTAAGCCTCTACGCCGGGCGGACCACGTTTAGTCGCGCCCTGAAGGAACGATCTCTGAAATCCAAGGAAATCCTTGGGATCCTGAAACAAGTTTTTGTCTCCATAGACGGTCTGCACCAGCAAGGCCTCTGTCACAACGATATAAAAGGCGATAATGTGTGTCTGGCGCACCACGACGGGGGACAGTTGCAGGCCACTGTTATTGACTTTGGTCTGGCCCGCCTCGCCGGCATGGTGCCCTATGACTTTAAACTCCGAAGAGCCGACAGGTTATACTGGTTACCACCGGAGCTTAAGAAGAGGGGACGATGCTGCAGTGCCACGGATGTGTATAGTTTGGCGTCACTGGTGCTGCAGGCAACGGACACCATGGATGACCCTCCCAGAAAACTACTCTGGTGGGCACAGAGAGCACAGACATTGGAGCCAAGTGTCCGTCCGTCGCTGGGTGAAGGCATCTCCTTGCTGGAATACCTTATTAACCCATGCCCACAAAACACACTCGGAGGTGCCTTACAAAGAGACAGTTACAACATATATATTGAAGTTAGTCTGCTTAGAGGATTCCAGCATCAAGCAAAGTGTTCAGGTCCTGAGAGTCAGTCCCAGGTAACTCAAGAGATATCTTCCTCCTTATCTGCTGTAGCTCACCCTTCCACCCTCCGCGCCAGGACACATCGCCTCCCACATTCATACTGACTCTAACCACTTTTACCAATAGGCAGTTACTGATATTAAGATAAATGATCAGTCGCAAAATATGTTTTTAGCTTTCACTTGCAGCAAAATGATGAGGGAACATAAAATAAAGTGCAGGAGTACGTGTGTTTTGCAAAGTGAGGTTCATGAAATATTAAAGAAAAAGAAAAATTACTTAGAATGCATTAATGAATGCAGGTTGGAAGTAAAGAATAATAATAATTACGTTAATGTGTTGCTAATTTCAGTAAAATAAATATATACACATAAAAAATAATATTATCCATCAGATACTTTCATTCTACCTTCCCCCTCTTCCTCCCTATCTCCCGCCTTCTTCTTTCCTTCGCCTTGCTAAGCCTCCTCCCTTCCGCGTAATTGAAATGCTGTCTTAAAGCCCGGGAAGCGCTCGTAAAGTGTGATCTGCGCGCCTCAGGGAGATGTAAGTGAGAGAATATTTATGAGGATAAACTCACGCATCTCGAAAGCTTTGTATAATTGACTTCGTAGTATGAGGTGTGTGTGTGTGTGTGCGTGTGTGTGTGTGTGTGTGTGTGTGTGTGTGTGTGTGTGTGTGTGTGTGTGTGTGTGTGTGTGTGTGTGTGTGTGTGTGTGTGTGTGTGTGTGTGTGTGTGTGTGTGTGTGTGTTACCTTCTCTTTTTCCTTCCACCTCTCAAACACACTATAAGTCACGGAGAAGTTTGTAGTCCCTTCCATATATCCACTATTACCTATTAGTTACGAAACAGTCAATAACATTATCAGAACAATTCACTCAAAACAAATATCAAAAAGTGTTAAATGTAGAGTAAAAGGAAAAACAAATCTACCAAAAATCTTTATCACACTCAGTTTTCAATGGAAGGAGAAGTCATAACAAGTCTCACTCCATAGCCAATCAATGCCTTCTTGGGAACAGTAAAGTCTACAAGCACACCCACGATAGCGTCACACATGAATACAAAACACGTATACACTCGACCACTTTCCGACTTTCTGCTTGTGACTGCAAACTGTTCCGTTCTATGCGACTTGAGCAGACGGTTTACACATACATATTAGCAACAGATGGGCCAGCACTGCGACCCGCCCCTTCCCCTCCCCCCCAAGAGAGCGCTCTTCTCAAACAAGAGTGATACAGGACTCGTAAGAGCATGCAAGCTTAGGATCATAACTTCAGTTCCAGCTTTTGGTAACTTTACACTGAAGCACCAAACATCGGTTGCCTTTGAATCCTTGACACGCGCCGGAGTGCCTTTGATCCCACCCAAGTGTGTTTGGTATCGTATCGTCAATTGGTTGATCGCTACCATCCACCTGAACACAGCTAAAAAAAAACTCTACTACTTCACATTTCCTACACCAAGTTGTTGATGTCTTGGCATACCTCGCATTCTGCCTCAAAGGGAGTCTCGTGAAGATTCTAATGATTGCTAAATAGAGACTAAAAATTAGTACGTTATGAGAAGAAAAAACCTCGAGATTTCACCAACTGTAAAAATCTGCGACCCTTACCGGGCGACCTTCATCCTTCCTTACATTTTTCATCGACTCTCAGAACTTTCAAAAGGATCTGACACTAATTAATCACGTTTGTATGTAGAGTGGGAAGGAGGAAGGGAATGCCTGCAGGTCTGGCGTATCAGTGCGATCATAAGAGGTGAGTAAGTAGAGGTTGATGATGATGATGTAGTGGTGGTGGTGGTAGTAGTAGTAGTGGTAGACGTGGTAGTAGTTGTGATGTTATCTAATAAACACTAATACACACTACCGCCATGCCAAGCTATCTCTCTATCGATCCCGGAGTCGTGTGATTCTCAATTAAGGTTATAGGGCTATTTTCCCTCCAGCTTCCCTTCCTTCATTCTCTCTGTCCTTTCCCTCCCTCCGTCCCTCCGTCCCTCACTCCTTCCCTACTGTTTGGCCTTCGCTCCCTTGGGTATATCCTCATCAGGACTCCCTTTGGAGGAGTAATACATGTGTGTGTGTGTGTGTGTGTGTGTGTGTGTGTGTGTGTGTGTGTGTGTGTGTGTGTGTGTGTGTGTGTGTGTGTGTGTGTGTGTGTGTGTGTGTGTGTGTGTGTGTGTGTGTGTGTGTGTGTGTGTGTGTGTGTGTGTGTGCGTGCGTGTGTGTAATAACTAGTGTATACATATGCATTAGTTATCGTTTCTTTACTTAGAATGTGTACACACCATAAAGTAAGGTCATTTCACAACGAGAGACAACACGAGGAAAATGCCTGAACATGGAATAAGCCAAGTCACAAATACAGGGAGTTGGAAGCAAGCTTGTACACGAAAGAAAAAGGAAAACTCAAGACATCAGAGTGACTGCTGAGGCATAAGTGGATTTCCGGCGGGAAGGTACTACTCACAGTCCACTAAGCAGCTTGAGGGAAGGAAGGAAGGAAGGAAAAAAGGAAGGAAAGAAGGAAGGAAAGAAGGAGAGAAGGTCAGAGCGGTAAACAAACTGCCTCGACTTGCATTTCCAGCTTCAACCCTTCAGGCAAAACAGATACATTCCAGCGAAATAAAGGAATGAATGAATAAATGAATAAATGAATACATCTATGAATAGATATATGAATTAATATATAAATATTGCAAACTTAACATGACAGAACATATCAGAAAACGGCAGAAAACATTAATTAAATACGCAGAAAATATGAAAACACAAGAGAGCATAACAAGACTGGAATTACTAAAATATATTGAAAAGAATTAGTTTATCTAACATTGGAAGCATAATCTTAACGAGTCTGTTATTGGAAGTAGAAATTGATTAATATTTCTAAACTACTATTTGAATAGGAAGAAAACTTTAACAACAGACAGACATACACAAAAAAAAAACATTGACTGCAACATTCATTCATTCATTCATTCATTCATTCATTCAGTGATGTGAAAAATATTGATCTGATCAGCGAATGCAATTTTATTAATAGACAAGTTGATAAATAATTAGATAAAAATGAGTTTAATATAAAAAAGGGTGGAAAAAAAGTGTTGTTTTAAAATGGGACAAATAAATATTGTACAAAATACTTTCGCTAAATTCTCTTTCATAAATGCTTCACACTGATTAATAAAAATATACAGATTTTTTTACATTTCAAACATGGGAATGAGTTTTTTTGGGCTAGTTTTTTTTTTGCGTTGCAGCTGTTGTTGTTGTTGTTGTTGTTGTTGTTGTTGTTGTTGTTTTTGTTGTTTTGATGCTAGAACTGCTAAC
>JAXIVD010012088.1:2500-10034 GCA_036785275.1 Cancer borealis
ATATCATTGCAGCATCTGATAGAGCTAATTAAACTCTACAACTGTAATTATGAATATTTGTTCTATGACTGATAATTAGAGTAGAGTATAATTAGGTCTATCAGATGCTGCAATGATATTTCCAATATCTCTAATATCTTTCGAGAAAAGGAGGAAATTATTTTGGAAAAAATATACGGTTTAATTTTACTGCGTAATTATCAGTCATAGAACAAATATTCATAATTACAGTTGTAGAGTTTAATTAGGTCTATCAGATGCTGCAATGATATTTCCAATATCTCTAATAGCTTTCGAGAAAATGAGAAGGAAATGTATTTTTAGGAACAAATATACGGTATAATTTTACTGCGTAATTATTAGTCATATAACAAATATTCATAATTACAGTTATAGAGTTTAATTAGATCTATTAGATGCTGCAATGATATTTCCAATATCGCTAATAGCTTTCGAGAAAAAGTGGAAATTGTTTTGGAAAAAATATACGGTTTAATTTTACTGCGTAATTATTAGTCATAGAACAAATATTCATAATTACAGTTGTAGAGTTTAATTAGGTCTATCAGATGCTGCAATGATATTTCCAATATCTCTAATAGCTTTCGAGGAAATGAGGAAATTGTTTTGGAAAAAATATACGATTTAATTTTACTGCGTAATTATTAGTCATAGAACAAATATGCATAATTACAGTTGTAGAGTTTAATTAGTTCTATCAGATGCTGCAATGATATTTCCAATATCTCTAATAGCTTTCGAGAAAAGGAGGAAATTGTTTTGGAAAAAATATACGGTATAATTTTACTGCGTAATTATCAGTCATAAAACAATTATTCATAATTACATTTGTAGAGTTTAATTAGGTCTATCAGATGCTGCAATGATATTTCCAATATCTCTAATAGCTTTCGAGAAAAGGAGGAAATTGTTTTGGAAAAAATATACGGTATAATTTTACTGCGTAATTATCAGTCATAAAACAATTATTCATAATTACATTTGTAGAGTTTAATTAGGTCTATCAGATGCTGCAATAATATTTCCAATATCTCTAATAGCTTTCGAGAAAAGAAGGAAATTGTTTTGGAAAAAATATACGGTTTAATTTTACTGCGTAATTATCAGTCATAGAACAAATATTCATAATTACAGTTGTAGAGTTTAATTAGGTCTATCAGATGCTCTCAAAAGCTATTAGATATATTGGAAATATCATTGCAGCATCTGATAGACCTAATTAAACTCTACAACTGTAATTATGAATATTTGTTATATGACTGATAATTACGCAGTAAAATTAAACCGTATATTTTTTCCAAAACAATTTCCTCTTTTTCTCGATAGCTATTAGAGATATTGGAAATGTCATTGCAGCATCTGATAAACCTAATTAAACTCTACAACTGTAATTATGAATATTTGTTCTATGACTGATAATTACGCAGTAAAATTAAACCGTATATTTTTTCCAAAAAATACATTTCCTCCTCATATTCTCGAAAGCTATTAGAGATTTTGGAAATATCATTGCAGCATCTGATAGACCTAATTAAACTCTACAACTGTAATTATGAATATTTGTTCTATGAGTAATAATTACGCAGTAAAATTAAACCGAATATTTTTTCCAAAAAATACATTTCCTCCTCATATTCTCGAAAGCTATTAGAGATATTGGAAATATCATTGCAGCATCTAATAGACTTAATTAAACTCTACAATTGTAATTATGAATATTTGTTATATGACTAATAATTAAGCAGTAAAATTAAACCGTATATTTTTTCCAAAACAATTTCCTTTTTTTCTCGAAAGCTATTAGAGATATTGAAAATATCATTGCAGCATCTGATAGAACTAATTAAACTCTACAACTGCAATTATGAATATTTGTTCTATGACTAATAATTACGCAGTAAAATTAAATCGTATATTTCTTACAAAACAATTTCCTCTTTTTCTCGAAAGCTATTAGAGATATTGGAAATATCATTGCAGCATCTGATAGAACTAATTAAACTCTACAACTGTAATTATGAATATTTGTTCTACGACTGATAATTACGCAGTAAAATTAAACCGTATATTTTTTCCAAAACAATTTCCACCTTTTCTCGAAAGCTATTAGAGATATTAGAAATATCATTGCAGCATCTGATAGACCTAATTAAACTCTACAACTGTAATTATGTATATTTGTTCTATGACTGATAATTACGCAGTAAAATTAAACCGTATATTTTTTCCAAAACAATTTCCTCCTTTTCTCGAAAGCTATTAGAGATATTGGAAATATCATTGCAGCATCTGATAGACCTAATTAAACTCTACAACTGTAATTATGAATATTTATTATATGACTAATAATTAAGCAGTAAAATTAAACCGTATATTTTTTCCTAAAAATAAATTTCCTCCTCATTTTCTCGAAAGCTATTACAGATATTGGCAATATCATTGCAGCATCTGATAGACCTAATTAAACTCTACAACTGTAATTATGAATATTTGTTCTATGCCTGATAATTACGCAGTAAAATTAAACCGTATATTTTATCCAAAACTATTTCCTCCTTTTCTCGAAAGCTATTAGAGATATTGGAAATATCATTGCAGCATCTGATAGACCTAATTAAACTCTACAACTGTAATTATGAATATTTATTATATGACTAATAATTAAGCAGTAAAATTAAACCGTATATTTTTTCCTAAAAATAAATTTCCTCCTCATTTTCTCGAAAGCTATTACAGATATTGGCAATATCATTGCAGCATCTGATAGACCTAATTAAACTCTACAACTGTAATTATGAATATTTGTTCTATGCCTGATAATTACGCAGTAAAATTAAACCGTATATTTTATCCAAAACTATTTCCTCCTTTTCTCGAAAGCTATTAGAGATATTGGAAATATCATTGCAGCATCTGATAGAACTAATTGAACTCTACAATTGTAATTATGAATATTTGTTCTATGACTAATAATTACGCAGTAACATTAAACCGTATATTTTTTCCAAAACAATTTCCTCTTTTTTTCGAAAGCTATTAGAGATATTGGAAATATCATTGCAGCATCTGATAGACCTAATTAAACTCTACAACTGTAATTATGATTATTTGTTCTAGGATTGATAATTACGCAGTAAAATTAAATCGTATATTTTTTCCAAAACAATGTCCTCCTTTTCTCTAAAGCTATTAGAGATATTGGAAATATCATTGCAGCATCTGATAGAGCTAATTAAACTCTACAACTGTAATTATGAATATTTGTTCTATGACTGATAATTAGAGTAGAGTATAATTAGGTCTATCAGATACTGCAATGATATTTCCAATATCTCTAATATCTTTCGAGAAAAGGAGGAAATTATTTTGGAAAAAATATACGGTTTAATTTTACTGCGTAATTATCAGTCATAGAACAAATATTCATAATTACAGTTGTAGAGTTTAATTAGGTCTATCAGATGCTGCAATGATATTTCCAATATCTCTAATAGCTTTCGAGAAAATGAGAAGGAAATGTATTTTTAGGAAAAAATATACGGTATAATTTTACTGCGTAATTATTAGTCATATAACAAATATTCATAATTACAGTTATAGAGTTTAATTAGATCTATCAGATGCTGCAATGATATTTCCAATATCGCTAATAGCTTTCGAGAAAAAGTGGAAATTGTTTTGGAAAAAATATACGGTTTAATTTTACTGCGTAATTATTAGTCATAGAACAAATATTCATAATTACAGTTGTAGAGTTTAATTAGGTCTATCAGATGCTGCAATGATATTTCCAATATCTCTAATAGCTTTCGAGGAAATGAGGAAATTGTTTTGGAAAAAATATACGATTTAATTTTACTGCGTAATTATCAGTCATAGAACAAATATGCATAATTACAGTTGTAGAGTTTAATTAGTTCTATCAGATGCTGCAATGATATTTCCAATATCTCTAATAGCTTTCGAGAAAAGGAGGAAATTGTTTTGGAAAAAATATACGGTATAATTTTACTGCGTAATTATCAGTCATAAAACAATTATTCATAATTACATTTGTAGAGTTTAATTAGGTCTATCAGATGCTGCAATAATATTTCCAATATCTCTAATAGCTTTCGAGAAAAGAAGGAAATTGTTTTGGAAAAAATATACGGTTTAATTTTACTGCGTAATTATCAGTCATAGAACAAATATTCATAATTACAGTTGTAGAGTTTAATTAGGTCTATCAGATGCTGCAATGATATTTCCAATATCTCTAATAGCTTTCGAGAAAAGGAGGAAATTGTTTTGGAAAAAATATACGGTATAATTTTACTGCGTAATTATCCGTCATAAAACAATTATTCATAATTACATTTGTAGAGTTTAATTAGGTCTATCAGATGCTGCAATAATATTTCCAATATCTCTAATAGCTTTCGAGAAAAGAAGGAAATTGTTTTGGAAAAAATATACGGTTTAATTTTACTGCGTAATTATCAGTCATAGAACAAATATTCATAATTACAGTTGTAGAGTTTAATTAGGTCTATCAGATGCTGCAATGATATTTCCAATATCTCTAATAGCTTTCGAGAAAAAAAGGAAATTGTTTTGGAAAAAATATACGGATTAATTTTACTGCGTAAATATCAATCATAGAACAAATATTTATAATTACAGTTGTAGAGTTTAATTAGATCTATCAGATGCTGCAATAATATTTCCAATATCTCTAATAGCTATCGAGAACAGGAGGAAATGGTTTTGGAAAAAATATACGGTTTAATTTTACTGCGTAATTATCAGTCATAGAACAAATATTCCTAATTACAGTTGTAGAGTTTAATTAGGTCTATCAGATGCAGCAATGATATTTCCAATATCTCTAATAGCTTTCGAGAAAATAAGGAAATTGTTTTGGAAAAAATATACGGTTTAATTTTACAGCGTAATTATTAGTCATATAACAAATATTCATAATAACAGTTGTAGAGTTTAATTAGGTCTATCAGATGCTGCAATGATATTTCCAATATCTCTAATAGCTTTCAAGAATATGAGGAGGAAATGTATTTTTTGGAAAAAATATACGGTTTAATTTTACTGCGTAATTATTAGTCATAGAACAAATATTCATAATTACAGTTTTAGAGTTTAATTAGGTTTACCAGATGCTGCAATGATATTTCCAATATCTCTAATAGCTTTCGAGAAAAGGAGGAAATTGTTTTTGAAAAAATATACTGTTTAATTTTACTGCGTAATTATCAGTCATAGAACAAATATTCATAATTACAATTGTAGAGTTTAGTTAGGTCTATCAGATGCTGCAATGATATTTCCAATATCTCTAATAGCTTTCGAGAAAAGGAGGAAATTGTTTTGGAAAATATATACGGTTTAATTTTACTGCGTAATTATCAGTCCTAGAACAAATATTCATAATTACAGTTGTAGAGTTAAATTAGGTCTATCAGATGCTTCAATGATATTTCCAATATCTCTAATAGATTTCGAGAAAAGGAGAAAATTGTTTTGGAAAAAATATACGGTTTAATTTTACTGCGTAATTATCAGTCATAGAACAAATATTCATAATTACAGTTGTAGAGTTTAATTAGGTCTATCAGATGCTCTCAAAAGCTATTAGATATATTGGAAATATCATTGCAGCATCTGATAGACCTAATTAAACTCTACAACTGTAATTATGAATATTTGTTATATGACTGATAATTACGCAGTAAAATTAAACCGTATATTTTTTCCAAAACAATTTCCTCTTTTTCTCGATAGCTATTAGAGATATTGGAAATATCATTGCAGCATCTGATAGACCTAATTAAACTCTACAACTGTAATTATGAATATTTGTTCTATGACTGATAATTACGCAGTAAAATTAAACCGTATATTTTTTCCAAAAAATACATTTCCTCCTCATATTCTCGAAAGCTATTAGAGATTTTGGAAATATCATTGCAGCATCTGATAGACCTAATTAAACTCTACAACTGTAATTATGAATATTTGTTCTATGAGTAATAATTACGCAGTAAAATTAAACCGAATATTTTTTCCAAAATATACATTTCCTCCTCATATTCTCGAAAGCTATTAGAGATATTGGAAATATCATTGCAGCATCTAATATACTTAATTAAACTCTACAATTGTAATTATGAATATTTGTTATATGACTAATAATTAAGCAGTAAAATTAAACCGTATATTTTTTCCAAAACAATTTCCTTTTTTTCTCGAAAAAAAGCAAAAGGGGGTTGTGGAGGGGGAGAAATAAGCACTTTTTTTTCCCTCTCCAACAGAATGAAATTTAACCAGATTTAACCTGTAGTGTTAGATCTACAACTGTATTGACCGACACACACACACACACACACACACACACACACACACACACACACACACACACACACACACACACACACACACACACACACACACACACACACACACCCTTCACTCTCTCTCTTTCTTTCTCTCTCTCTCTCTCTCTCTCTCTCTCTCTCTCTCTCTCTCTCTCTCTCTCTCTCTCTCTCTCTCTCTCTCTCTCTCTCTCTCTCTCTCTCTCTCTCTCTCCCATTCCATTTCCATTTTTGCCTGCGGTGGACTGCTGTTGGTGCTGTTTCTGCTGCTATTGCTGTCGCTGCTTCTCTTGCTGTGAATCGATAATCTTTAACAGGAAAGGATTTGGATTTGGTGGTGTGTGTGTGTGTGTGTGTGTGTGTGTGTGTGTGTGTGTGTGTGTGTGTGTGTGTGTGTGTGTGTGTGTGTGTGTGTGTGTGTGTTATTTCCCCTTCGCTTTTCACTAATAAATCTAAGTAATCGTTGCTTTTGTATTGACTCTCTTTCATTGGCACGCTAATGACCACACACACACACACCACACACACACACACACACACACACACACACACACACACACACACACACACACACACACACACACAGTCACTTCACACTCCACCCACTCCACAGTTATCTGGATGCCACACCGGAAAAGCTATTTGTTGGGCATCCACTCCCATCCACTCCCTTTCCACTTCACTCCACACGCGGACAAGCTACAGAGCCGCTCCATTTCAACCTTTGTTATTTTCTGGAATCGAGGAGAGAGAGAGAGAGAGAGAGAGAGAGAGAGAAGGGAGAGAGAGAGAGAGAGAGAGAGAGAGAGAGAGAGAGAGAGAGAGAGAGAGAGAGAGAGAGAGAGAGAGAGAGAGAGAGAGAGAGAGAGAGAGAGAGAGAGAGAGAGAGAGAGAGAGAGAGAGAGAGAGAGAGAGAGAGAGAGAGAGAGAGAGAGAGAGAGAGAGAGAGAGAGAGGAGAGAGAGAGAGAATCAACCTACACTATACATGCTACACATGCTACACATATATACAATCTTTTCTATCGATTGTCTAAACATACCTTGTTCATCAAACTGTTTCTCTCTTGTATAAGCTTCTGTAAAGAGTCTACGGTGTCTGCTTCTCGGATTTCACTTACTGAGCGTACCTATCCTAACACAC
>JAXIVD010012090.1:5000-7500 GCA_036785275.1 Cancer borealis
ATTATTTTTTTATGGCGAGTATTTATATCATGTAAGTGACGAGGATAAGTATTGGACAATAATGCATTATTTACATTATTATGTCACTGCTGGTAAGAAATAGGTTCCATTATATATCTGATAGAGTTTGTGTGAATTTTATGCGGTTTGCTGTACTATGTAGTCTAAAGGATATATAGTGTATTTTATTGCAAGGTTGGCCCAAGAATGGAATATTAATACAAATTGGAAGATGGTCATTGTTATCAGAGAATCTGGTTGGGCGAGATATTTGAGGGAAGTAATTGTTTGATTGCACAGTGGTTATGAAGGAGTTTGTAGTAGGATGTGACACATGTTCGAGAAGATTTATGTTGAGGTCACCAGTGAGAATAATTCTATTAATTGTGAAAAACGTATTTGTCCGAATGTTATCAATAAGTGTATTAAATTCATTAACGTTAGCATGTTTGCTATGAGGCCCGTATAGACAAGTGACAATATAGTAAGTAATAGGTAATGTAACTTTAACACTACATAACTCAGCATTGGCATCACATATACAAAATTAATTATAGTACTTTGTAGGTCAATGTTTACATAAATTGCTATTCCTCTACCTACAGAGCCATTAGGTGTGTGAATATGGTATGAATTGTAGCCATCTATTTCATGTAGGTGAACATTTGTTGAACTAAGCCAGGTTTCACTTACCCATATGACATCGGGTTGTTTGGGTAGTGATTTGATAAGTGAGATAACAAGATCATATTTTTTGTTCAATGAGCGGGAATTTACATGTAGAACATTAATATAATCGGTCGGAATCGCAGTCTTATAGGAATTGAAATCATAATAGTTACAAATGTCATCAATATTGAGAGATTCATACATAGTTAATTAAATCTAAATCATAATTTGCGTAGGTGTTTTCATCTTCTATATCATTAAAAAGTGTATGTAAAAGATTTATATTGTTGGGATCCATAACTAAAAATAAAAAAATAAAAAATAAGGGAAGATTTGAGAAATATAGCTTATGAGTGGCTTACCAGGTGTCTAATATATGTAAGCATAATTCATCTTTGTACTAAATTTACAAGTTAGAATATAAATGTTACTAGGACAAGACCAAACAGGCACTGGTCATGACATATCATACATCATAGTTAATTGTATCATGCACCAGTGTGATATACAACATTGTATTGAGCTGAGAATTAACCCAGTATCTACTAGGAACCAAAACGATAGATGGTAGTAAGTAAATTTTAAATAGTGAGACAGGTAGGTTATAATAATTTAAATGCAGTATTTATAGAAGAATCTGTTATAGAATAGAAACAAAATAATGTTAGGTAATGGGAGCAACTTCTAAGGAGGACTAAAAAAACATGAGAATGCTAGCACAAGTAATATGCGAGAAGAGGTCATAAAGGGGAAGGGGAAGTGGGACATTTTCTAAAGTAACTAATATAATACTGACAGTCTGCAAGGTCCAGTGGTAGTGAGATTTATGATTCCCTCAAAATGGGAAATTTATTTAGGAACATATTTAAAGAATTTTCTGTGTTTATCATGTGTTTCTGTTGAGAAGTTTTACAAAGATCTTTGTAGTGTAGCACTGTTGGAAAATATCCCGGTGGTTTTTTCCTGATTGCGAGAATGGTTGTGTAGATGGTGCGGCGTTTTGTGGTTTTACTGTTACACATGCATCCATAATCTCTGTTTTCTTTGATCTGTTTGACAATTTAGCAGTTATAGGTCTTGTTTTGTTTGGTTGTTTTGATCCTAGTCTGTGTGTAATGTTTAGGATCTTAAGGACTTTTTTCAGATATATAAAACAAAGAATAGGGAATCCATAGGACCATTAAAAAACACTCAAGGTGATATACTTAGCTCAGATGAAGAAATGGGAAAAATCTTTAACAAATATTTCTTGTTTTTACACAGAAAAGCATACAGAAGGTGCCAGAATAGTCAGACCACACCTCGATTATGGTGTGCAGTTCTGGTCACCATATTATAGGATGGACATAGAATTACTAGAATCAGTTCAGAGGAGAATGACAAAGATAATACCAGGAGTGGGCAACATTACTTACGAGAATAGGTTAAAGCGACTTAATCTACACTCGTTGGAGAGACGTAGTTAGGAGAGACCTTATCGAGGTATTCAAATGGTTTCAGGGGAATCAATAAAAGGGATATAGATATAATTCTTATGGTAAGCAAACAGGATAAAACGAAAAGTAATGGGCTTAAGCTGGAAAAAAAGTGTAGATTAATAAAGAAATAGGAAGATGCTGCTTTGCAAATAGGGTAGTTGATGATTGGAACAAATTTAGTTATGAGATCGTCAGTGCAGAGTCGATAGCAAGTTTTAAGAGAAGATTAGATAACGTTATGGATGGGGATGCCAGGTGGAGTTAGTCTTGAAGGATAGATTAAGGGAACTACCACGTGTAAACCGCCAGACCTCTTGTAGTTCCTCACTTTCTTATGTTGTTATCTTCTTCTT